>JARPMJ010006867.1:0-48527 GCA_033366665.1 Phoxinus dragarum | reverse complement strand
TATTCACATGATTATTTTATACTAGTAAAGTCAGTATATATTTCTGCAGACCAGGTTTTCACAAGGACAGTTTTCACATCCTGATATTGTATCAGTTGAAATAAACATATATAATACAAAATATATATATATATTTAAATGATCCACTGACATACAACCTTTTTCTCATAAACTAAAATGCTGACTAAAATTGCATGCTATTTTAAAGTAAAATTTAATATGACCTTACGAAAAAAAAATTATGGATTATATAAACATAAGGTAATAAGTAATAATATTAATTTTGTCTATTCTGCTCAGGGTTCTGCTATGAAATATTAAAGAGTACCTTGACATTTTGCTTTAAGCGCCTATATACAATTCTTATCCTGTAACAGCGGCTTAACAGACATTAATATGTTAAAAATCAATATTTCTCCAACCTGTCAACAGTGTGCTGTAGTGATTGAGGCAGTGGCTTCTCACTCTGACATTGAGCTTGAAGGAACAAGGTCGGCCTTCCAGCTGTCATCGCGGCTCTGGTGTTGTATAATTCTCGTCGGCAGCTCTATTTCGTTTTTTTTTTTTTTTTCCTTTCCCAAACAGTGTTGATTCATTTGGGAGACGGCGAGGAGAGGGAGGAAAGCGAGGAAGAGCGAACAGCTCGGATGGTCTAGAGCGAGCCAGATTAAAGCCGACACAAAGAGCGTTTTGATTAGGCGTCATGGCCGGCGCCGCGTGATGACTTTTTATGCTATCTACCGCAGCCACGCGTGACTAAAGGGTTATTTGACGCGAACCTCAGCCAGGGAGCGGAGAGGTTGTAATGGCATTGACTCATTGTCACATCGCTAATAATTGCAGCTTGCTGGAGATCGTTAACATACTTTTCCCTTGTCCTGCAATAAAAAAAATCATATTGCTGTAAGCCATATGGGTGTGTGGTTTGTGCGGAGAGAGAAGGACGACGACGGAGCAGGAGGATCTTCCCTCGTTTTTCTACAGGTGTGCTCTGGTTAATCTGTCCTGTCGTCTGTTTGGCAGTTGTTTGTTGTGTCAGCTGGCGTGAGGGAACAGGTGGGGCACGGTCCTGAGTGAAGATAATTAAACACCTTTGAGATAGAGAGCCCTTCATTGCTCTTCTCTCTCTCTCCATCTTCCTCTCTGACAGCGCAGTTATGGTAATGTAGGCCCTTGACTTTGGGAACTCAACCCCCGGGTTCAGGACGTGTCACTCACAAGGGGTCAGTAGGGGGCGCACTATCGAGCTCAATTACCATGGGCTGTCAATCAAACAGGCCTAGGATTTAGCTATTAGTCATTATCTCTACTTTAAAGGACACAGATACCCTTCAAAATTAAAAGCCCTGTAACACAATGCGCCAATGCATTAACAGAGGATTATCTAAGTACATACAGTAAATGCTTGTAAAGATTTTAGTTGGGCTGTCGACTGATTAAAAGTTTTAATCAAAATAATTACAAGATATGATTTTTAATCAATCAAATTAATCACAATTAATGTATGGGATACATCAATATATGCGGAGCAGCTTTGCCTGTAGCGTATAGGTCAAGATTAAATGAGTTAAATTTGGTATTAAACACATTTATATATGTTTAGTGTCATAAGATCCTTCATAAATCATTCTAATGTTATTTTTTTATTATTATTTATGCTGAAAACAGTGTTTTTATGAAAACCGTGACATTTACTTATCAGAAATCTTTGATGAACAGAAAGTGATTTATTCTTGAAATTGATTTTTCTTTTTGTAACAATGTAAAAGTCTTTACTGTTACTTTTGATGTATTTATGTCCTTTCTGAATAAAAATATTAGTTTTGTTCAATACTACTACTACTAATAATGTAGCATTTTTATTTATAAGCTTTCTTTATGATTAATTTACCAATGTTATTATAATCATTAATATAAATAATAGTAAATTAACAGTCCTAATGCACAGTTGCATTTAGATGAATATTACATGACGCTGAAATAAATACAAGAATTCAAAAAGAACAGAAATGTAGAAACAATAAATCATTACATAAATGGTGACTTTCTGTAAGCCAATACCAGCGCACAAAGTCGTTCTTAGTGATGTTTAGAGACGTGTCATAAACCCGACTCGCACATAGCGTCTTCCTCACACAGTGGCCATAATTACCAGAGAATCCTCCAGAAGTATTCTCATATCACAGCAGGACTGGCTGTCGAGAAGGATTATTTCCCCGCTCGCCGACTACAACACCGATGGCTAGCCAACAGAATGGACTGTCAGCTTGTGTAATCACCCCAATAAAAAAAGCACAGGCCTCGTATTCCGTCTCCGTTCTGCGGAAGCCATTTTAAACCCTCACATTAAAGTCTCTCTTTCTGTTTTTCTCTATCTAGCCCCTCTCAGCTCTTTTCTAATGCAATCAATTAATTACTGCATTTCATTAGCACAAGATCATTCATTCTAATGTGATGTGGAATATATTACATTAGGATAACAAGAGTTTCAACGCACACCGATAATCCTATAGACAGCAGAAATACTGTCTGCTACACTCAAACCAGTTCAGTGACCTGTTAAGCAATAGAGCTCATTTAAAATCATTAAAAGCTGATCTCAAAACAGATCATGGCAGTCAAGGATGGGACACGTGCAAAATGTGACACGCAACGAGATTCACAATCAGTCACCAATTAACACAGGTGCAAGGCAGAAATGCCACTAAACATACAATTTGTGAGTTTTTTTTGTATGTTTGTGTGTGTGGTGTGTGTGTGTGTGTGTGTTGAGTTGGGGGGGGGGGGGGGTGGGGGGGATGATCTCATATATGTCATTATATTGTGAACTAGATTTATGGCACTGTTCCAAACGATAGGTAACTTAATTATGCTGCCTCCTAAGTACCTTGCTTTGACCAAATTTAATTTCAGAATGCATTACAATGAGCTCAGTGAAAAACAAAAACTAGAATATAATTAATTTAATACGGAAAATAATTGATTAAAAAAAAACTGTAATTATTGATGGGTGCATATTTTGTTTGCTTTTGTTCCAAATCACTCTCTCATTAGGTTCTGTTTCAGTTAGGATACTGCCTCAGAAAGTAGATGCCTATATAGGCAGCTAGAAAACGAGGCATGTACGTGTGTATATGGTTAGAATGAAATATGCCCTCGTACAGGTAAAAAATGGCCCTGAAAATCGACATCAAATAACATGTATAAAATAAGTTAATTTCTGTACCTATGAGCCTGTGAGTTCAGTGATGGCAAGTGATTTGAGGAGAATCAAGCGTTCGGATCAACACTAACACGATTACTGAACCCATCATCTCTCCTCACTGTGTATATTTATATGCTTTTCCCCTTCACTCTTCTCTTTGTGTGAGTGCTCGTGTGTGAAAACTCCTCATGCTGCATAAGTTAAGGGAGTGATGTGAGGAAAACTGGTCAGCCATAATCCACTTACTGATGTAAACACACAGATCTCCATTTACAGGAACGGCCTCTGATCCAATAACACACCTTCGCCCCTGGAGGGCATGAATGTGTGTGAGCGTGCCTGTCGAAATGCACAAAAAGCCAAGAGTGGAATGGTTAGGAATGAATTAGAGTTGGACAATCTTTAAAACCGATATCAAAAATATCAAATTGTGAATTGAGATCAGCAACACTGTAATTAAAAGTGCTCCGGCAAATATTCAATCACTAGAGATTGTGTGGAATGAATATAGGCTTTATCTGCTGTTGTGCTGTTGCCTATACAAGAGTTAGCATGTTCATATTTCTTTGTTTCTTTTATGTAGCTGAAAATGTGTTATTTCCGATTGTCTGGGACTTTGAGGAGGGACGGAAAGAGAAGGATAGATGTATAGAGAAAGAGCGAGGAAAAAAAAGAAGGATAGGTAAAATAGTTTCCAACTTGAAACCAAGGACGGCAACAGCAACAAATGGCTCCGTATATTTCCCCTGATGCGCTCCCAAGCCACTCTTATCATTGTGTTTACTGTGCCTATGAGCTCAACACAACATGGCTGCTGTGTTTAGACAGACATTCGCCCACATGTGCTCAGTTAAGACTGTGGATTTTGGAATTTAAGTCTTTTGTTTTACTAATTGCATTCAGTTTGTCCAGGAATCCTTCACTTTTGTGTATTCCTTATGTAATCCGAAGCTGACAAAAGGGGAATGAACAGGGGTGGATGTTCTGGAGCGGACAGGGGTTAAGCGCCTTGATGCAGGCAAACGGCAATGGTCAAAAGGACATGATCAGGCCAGGAACTGAACTGCTAAGGGTGCTTATATCTGTGAAATGCAGTGAGACTGACAACAAGGGCAGTGACAATGTGGTTAGTCTTAGGCCGTATTTGTTCTGCAATGACAGTATGAAGCGGCATGCACTAATGCATAGAAATTAATAATTTTTAATGATTAAAAAGAGACTTTAAAATGATACAAAAAAAAATATTTAAATTTGTAATGTCTATTAAATGTAAATATTTCAAATGAATGCTGAAAAAAAGCAGCCTGGAAAAAAAAAAATCACAATTTCTACAAAACCATTAAGCAGCACAACTGTTTTTTACATTGATAATAATAATAATAATAATAATAATAAATGTTTATTGAGCACCAAATCAGGATTTTAGAATGATTTGTGAAGGATCATGTGACACTGAAGACTTGAAAATTAGCATATTATCAAAGGAATAACCTATATTTTAAAATATTTAGAAATAAATGTAATATTATATTAAATACAACAATTATATATCAAAAGTTATTTTACATTATCATAATACTTTACAATATAACTGTTTTTACTGTCATTTGATCAAATTAATGCAGCCTTATGGTGCGTTCACACCGGACGCGAATAGCGCGTCAGGCGCGAGTGATTTCAATGGCGCGTAACGCGTCTTTGCATTGACTTAACATTGAAATCACTCGCGCCTGACGCGCTATTCGCGTCCGGTGTGAACGCACCATTAGTGAACATAAGATAATTTGTATTAAAAATGAATCCAGCCCCAATTTTTTGTACGCGCTTGTACATACCACAAAAATAGCACATTTATGGTCAAGGTATAGTTATATATTTACTAATGCATATGTTATTTCACACCTGTAGGACTTTTTTCCTTCTGTGGGAAAAACTATTTTGTTTTGAAGATATTTGCATTTCGTGAACAAATCATTCAGACCAGCCTTTGTGTTATTAATCATGAGTTTTGAAATTATATGAGGGTCAGTAAATGATGAAAGAATTTACATTTGTAGGTGAACTATCCCTTTAACTCCACTGTGTAAAGACGAGAAAGAAAGAGAGAGCAAGGGAGCGAGTGAGCCATCATTCATAAATATGTCTCTGAAACCAGAGACAGTGTCTCTCTCACACACACACACACGTATTCCAGTGTCCTTCGTTGATACCGACGAGTAACCACATACAACCACACAGAACTCGAAGGACCACATCCTCTCTCATTTCTAAATAAGACACAGTATCTATTATCATCTCTCTCTCTCTTCCTCTCCCTCTCTCTCTCTCTCTCTCTCTCTCTCTCTCTCTCTCTCTCTCTCTCTCAGCGTCCAGCCTCTCCTTCTCTAATGAACGTTGCAAAGTGACCTGCTGGGGCCCCAGCACAGACAGCATGGGAGTTTTGAACTTGCTTATGATACTATTATTAACATGCGTGGCGGTGGGCCCTTGTGATGCCTCGATGTGATAAATGAGCATTCGTTAATTGGATGTCGAGAAAACTCCCGTTTCCGAAGCTTTTGACACATCCATATCCCCAAACTACCGACTCCTGACGATTTGCAATTAAATAATGGCAGGCAGGAGGAATAGCGGTTCTACGGGACTGGTGGGCAGACTGATTACTGGAGGAACGATATTAAAGAATGCGGCATAAACAGATGATTACAAAAGGGACGGCACCACCTGAGCTACCGGGGGAGAGAGGAGAAAGGGTGCAATAATTATCCTTCTAAGAACCGAGACAAGACGAAAACTGCGGAAACGCGTCACAGGCTTTTGTTTTGAGTCATGTCAATTTGGGTGATGATTTAAAAAGTTTGTACCTAGAAAAATGGAATTTAATTATTATTGATATGTTTGGTCTGTCCCTCTAGATCAGTGTTCCCCAACCCTGCTCCTGAAGGACCCCCAACACTGCACATTTTCTTAACCCATGTGATAATGAGCTGATGAGTTATATACGAAATATATTGATGTGTAACTTATTTTAAAGCTTGTTTTAAAAGTCATCTTGTGGCCCCAGAGCCCTGGTTGAGAACCACTGCTCAACTGATGATCCAGCATGATTTGAGATCACATGATCAATGTCACAAATGTTCTTAGTGACCTGAAAAATACAAAATATATACTACTCATTTCATGTCATAATGTTTACATTTACGCATTTGGCAGATGCTTTTATCCAAAGCGACTTACATTGCATTATCCTATACATTTATACATAGGTATGTGCAATCCCCTGGGATCGAACCCACAACCTTGCATTGTTAACGCAATGCTCTAACCACTGAGCTACAGGAAAGCTAAAAAATGTTCATTTTAATAAAAAAATCTTTAAACCTTCTAGGTTTAAACTACAGTGTTAAACCCAATTTTACAATGCCGACTTTGATGAATTTGCATCTGGCAGGAGCTCTAAAATGTAGTAACTCTAAATGTTCTCTCCACTGGCAGCCATCTTGCAGAGTCTCTTTTCTCCTGACAGTTCTCCATCATAGGCAGATATAAACACGGAGGTGCTCAGGGCCCGTGGCTGTGGGTTTAGGGAAGATGTTCCTCAGTAATTCCAACCCGCAAACCAGACAGAGACCAAAGACCAACTGGAGTTGAGAGCAGATTTGCGAGCTCATAAACAGTAAACCTCTTTCTCTCCTAATCACCTTGTACAGATAAAGTGTCTTTCCTCTGGGCCCCGCTGCAAACTCAGAAAGAGACTTTTGTACACTGTCACATGCATCACTGTAAATCCCACCTAAAGAACGTCTGTTATTACAGTTTCTCAAACACACCTAGAGCCAGTCAGCTTTAAAACAATTTATTTTTGTACAGCATTATATTCCCAACGCTGCAATGCCTCCATCAGCTCTTTCTTTGCCAGGGAGAGGGGTGGGATTAATTTATATGTGCAGATTATATATGGGGCCAACAATTACATAGAAACAAGAAGGAAGATTTAACAGCTAGTGTTGGATAAGCAAAAGTAATCCAAGCTTAACGGATGCACATAAAACAAAATGAAATTAACAAGAAAGAGGGATGGAATGGGAGACGGAAGAGGAAGAAAAAGCACGAAATATAAACCATCAGGAAAATGTAATTTCCAAGGCAAAAAAACATCTGGTCTTGGCGGATAATCTGGTGACCAATTTGATTAATATAAAAAAATGGGTGGGGTATTAAAATGGTACCATTTTTCACTCTTAGTTATAATACAAAAGGCAGATTTAGAGGTGATTTGGAAGGTGCGGTGGGGGCGAAGGAATTAAATTGACGAATGCTTCGCTGACACGTCTTACCTTGCACAAACACAGGCTTTAGATTCTCCCATCATTTATTTCACTTTTTCTTTCTTCGACTCCTCTAAAAAGTGGCCAATTACACCTCAGCCTCACCCCTAAAACAAAACTCTCTGACCATCAATTATTTCATTCACTCTCTGAATCAGAGTCGTAATAGTTCACCTGGGTGCATTGCCATGCCATTGTCTGAAGTCAGCAGAAGTCAACCTGGAGTTTGAGACCTGTCATAGACAGACGAGGTGAAAGTGGTGTCTATGTTGTTTTAGCATTGATTAATGTCTCCAGTGGAAGGCTTTTAGTCTGCTTCTGCTAGTCTGACGTCTACTCATAATTAGAGGAAAATATTTACCCAAGTCAAGTCTTTGTTGAAAAAAAGGCAATTTGCCAAGTAATAGTGATGACCGTGATCATTTGAAAACCATTAGGACACTCAAGTCCTCGTCAAGACAAGGCTGGGTTTAGTCATGTAGTTTATTTTCTTGTGACATGACTGAAAACTTTAAAAACACCTCTTTATCGATCTCAGATAAATGTCAAGCAATTTTGCCGTCCTTAAATTTGATTTGTGTCTCTCATTTCTCTATTACATTCAGCTTTGTCAATATAAGCACAGTTTGAGCAAACATGTGCCAAATTAATGCATTATTTATTAAAGGTAAAATAGTATTTGTTGATGGATGGTAAATTTACAGATTTTAGTTATTATAATTTTTTTGAATTAGTCAAGGAGAAACGAGGGTAACACTAATAGTACTGCATATTGTATGTTATTAACTGAAACTAGTGTGTCTGTTAGAAAGGGTTATTTTTATTTAAAAATAAAATAAAAAAAACACAATCCTTCTCCAAAGACTCTCTTTACTGTGCATTATTCACATTTTCATCAACTTGCGAGGACACGTTTTAATATTCAGAATATATTAATGTAGTAAAGCAATTTTTAAAGTTATATATGTTTTCCTTTTTATAGCTTTACTGGACATGACAGTGTATAAATCAGGAAGATGAAGGGGGGAACCAAACTCTGGTCACCGGATGTACAGTTGTGCTATATGTTGTGCTGCCCACAAGGCTATTGGCTCCAACATAAAACTATTTTTTTACATTTTGCAATTGTATAATGTTAGTACATGTAAAGGAATGTCCTGAATTTGGAGGCAAAACTTAATTTGACACACATTTTCCAATTTGGGCAAAATGCTTAATTTGATAATTCATGACAATTTGTAGCTAAAATCATGGTTTTATCTAACATTGTATGATATATCTTTTAGAGATTGGCAACTTTGTTTTGACATAAAATGGTAACACAATATGGTTTACAATAAGGTTTTATTTATTAACGCTGGTTAACTACATTAGTTAACATATCTCACCATTTACAAATACATTTTTAAGATCAAAAGCACTTTGAACTTACATGAACATGTTTGTTAACTAACATAACAAAGGTTAATAAATGCTGTAACATTTATCATTGTTAGTTCAAGTTAGTTAACAGTTATTACTAATTACTTAGTAAAAAATGTATAATTACACTGTAACACTTTAAAATAAAGTGTATCATAGTCTTGTTTTGTTGCAGAAAAATAATGTGATTAGAGTAACACATTACCCTCAACACTAATAGGATGCCTCGCAAAGCAGACTAACACAATATTATATATACAGGCAGCACTGTCAGCCATATTGTTCAGTAACAGCAGAGCTAGCGGTTTCCTCCGAAGGGAACCTGTGCTATCAAATAAATCACCCCTGTGTGTTCAAGACAAATGAGGCTGCTAGCATTGCACCTGTTAGCAAAACATCCTCACCCGTATGCAAGGCCTCTACAGAACAGAGCTTCCTTCATAACAGTGGCCACTGCATATTAAGCAACCTCTGTGATTACAAACACACTATAAAAGAGGAAGCAAAAGAGAACAAAGCTTAAACAAAACAATAGAGGGAGCCCGACTTTAGTGCTTATTTCTGTTTATCATCCTTCCTTTCTCTCTGACCATCAAAAATCTCTGAAGATTAGGCCTAGGCTGCGCACAGCGAATGGGGGGTTTTGTGGTGAGGGGGAGTCATTTCATTCTAGTTTTTCCGTGGATAAATCGGACACAAATATTCTTGCCATGGCCTACTTGCTGAGCCTTGGCCTTATGCAGAATTCAATTCCAATTTGTCGCTTGGTTTCTGCTTGTGTTTGTGTGTGTGCATCCTCAGGGGTGGGTGTATTGTTTGGGGGTATTGTGAGTGGATTTGAGGAGCCCATCTTACGGATTAAAACCTCTCTCCGGTTTTGTCAGATCATCCGAGCACTGTGGCACTAAATCAGTGTGGGTGGTTTTTATCATTATGTCAATCCAACCACCACAAGCCCCCTTCACTACTGCAAATATTCCACCTAAGGAGGCATATGCATGGAGAGCAAATGAAAGAACGAAAGAAAGAAAGAACGAAAGAAAGAAAGAAAGAAAGAAAGAAAGAAAGAAAGAAAGAAAGAAAGAAAGAAAGAAAGAAAGAAAGAAGAAAGAAAGAAAGAAAGAAAGAAAGAAAGAAAGAAAGAAAGAAAGAAAGAAAGAAAGAAAGAAAGAAAGAAAGAAAGAAAGAAAGAATCATTGATGTTTAATTTTTAAGTATAACAGCGAGAGCGAAGGGAAGACTGATAGTGACATGAGAAGGAGAACAACAGGATACAAGGAAGGAAAACAATCTGATAGAAGTCCTCTGAGAACGAAAGGCTAGATTGATGGGGAGAATATAAAGAAGTCCGTTGCTAAACTCAGAGAGCCACGGGTGCTGGTAAACTCCCTCCACGGCCCAGCCTCGTATTGCCCATGGCTAGTCATTATTTCCTTGGAGTAACCACACAAAAGCCTTGAAACGCACACACGCACCTTTTGTTCACATTCTAGGCCCCTAAAACCAGGTGTGTCTCCCTTGTTATTTGTTCAAGTTGCTAATCCTTTTTTCCGGCAAGGGCTAGAAATCCATTTCTTCTGTCTTTTCTGTCAGAGTCATATGATCTTGAGGTAATTGTCTGCGTCTTGGAGTATGTTATGCCGGTTTCTCTTTACATAATGAAAAACAATCTTTTCTCCCTTTAGGGCTCACTCATCCCTCTTTCAAAGTCTGCGCTCTTTGTACCTCTGAACATTTTTGTTCTTTTGTTTGCTGAATCGGCCCCTTTGTGTGTTGTGGTATGTGGGAGGTTAAACGTGCATGAGTAGAAAAGTGTTATCTACTGTTTTGACATATCACTGCCATCACCTGGCTCTCCGTGAGGTCTGGGTGAACACTTGTGTGCATTTTCTGCATTTCTAGTGGCCGTGCGTCTACTTTGCAGCCTGAAAATGACTAAACCATCTAAACGCAGTGGGGAACATACAGTTGTTGGAGAGACTTGAATGAGATTTGTCAGGCCCCAGGCATATTTTACATGACATTTCAATAATTATGTGCCAATGCATATTCACCTCACAACAGGCACCCAATGAAAAGCAATGCCAAAAATAATTCCCTGAACTGTCAGGTGTTTATTTTATTTGTCTAGCTGCCGCAACAATTCCTTTCTTTCCCTGACCTTGCACTGTTTTTCAATTGACATGCAATTTCTAGACATCAAGGCACTTGCTTGGAAAACATTTAGATGCTGATGAAAAGGAAATGCTGCCATAATGCATGACTTGAACAGTTATGACAGAATTGTTTCTTTTTGTCTGTTTGCTGCACGGTTTTATGTTGTTTATTTTTAGAAAGAAAGGGATTGATTCCGTTAAATGTGATAGTTTGAGAGCTTTTCTCTTCGTGAAAGGTCACGGTTCACGCTGAGAAGGTGCAGGACAGAGGCACAGCAAGAGCTTTGAGGTGAACCTCCCAAATGCCACCAATTGACATGTGCGTGTCACGCTCATTCTGCCTCACCTACATTCATTCTCTCTGTGGGCAAAACACTAGACTGTTTCTTGTTTAATAGGACAAAAAGCAGAGGAGGACAAGTGAAAGGAAGGAAGAAGAGAAGAAAAGACTGCCACAGGCCTCAGTGGCTTTACTGCTTGTGCTGGAGGGATGCATCTTCCTCCTCTTGCGCCTCGAGCTCTCGCTGTAGTGTGGTAGGCTACTCATACATCTCAAAACAGGGGCAGATTTATACTAGGCCAATGCCAAAGGGACCGCTGGAAAACCTTTCAGAATGGATCACATTTAGCAGCGAGAGAAAGAAATATTAGGGGGCTACAGAAGCACAGAGGGAAAGTACCTTCACGGCTGCTGTTAATCTCTCTTCACCATAAAGCGATCCATCATATCGAGCTAAGCATAGATGGGTGGTGTCGTCTGATTGGTGTAAACAGCAGTCATGTGACATGGCTAGCAGGCCATTAGATCGTTAATGATATTCAGTGTTAAATATACAGATTCTTTGACTTTTCACCCACCCCCTTCAATCTCCTCTCTCTCTCTATCTATCTCTTCCTCCATTCTCGCTTTATCATGCTTAATTTCCAGCTCGGTAATTAAGCTGATCCGATACCTGATGTGATTGCAGGTACTTCAAAGTCTTGCCACAAAGTGATGGTGAGCGTCTCATTTATTTGAAAGGTCTTGTGGCCATCTCTGCTAATGCCTGCCTTGGATTTTAATAAGAGCACTCAAAGAAACAGCCTTCAACAATTATCCTAATGTTCCGAGAACTTAAAAATAGCAGTAAATAAAATGCATTTGACCAGAGAGAGTAAGTGAAATGTTTTAAAACGTTACCCTCGTGCTTTTTTTCTCCAGAAAAAAATACTTCACATTTTAATTCAAACAAATATTCAAACTATTCTCCACACAGCTCTGTATAGGTTAAAAGTACTTTTTTGACATGAAAGAGTTGCATAATTTTATAACGCGGATATATGGTTCTCTACATTTTTGGCTGCAGTACAGATAAAACACTACAGCTTCTATGTTTTGAGGCTATTGTGCGATTCTTTTTAACAAGGCTTGGAATACTGAATATGTATTCCAAGGCTTGTCAAGCCTTGGAGCTTGGGAGTCTTTCAACAAACTCAGCAAAAGTCTGACTCATTATTCCCCTGGGTTATTTCCAGTCAGAGTACTTTGGGAATTCTTGGAACGATTGGTTGCGACAACGGGACATCAAAAGGTAAGAAACTAACTGCTGCAAATGCCAAAGGTTAGCACTGTCAATCAAATATACCGAAAAACATGCAAATATAACAAATATAACTAATACGTCTTCGTCCACTGATGAATGGCTTTACTGAAACATAAAACTAATTGGCTAATCCAAAGAGCAAAATCTAAATAATAGCACTATTCAACCCCTTTAATCAAGCAAACTAAATTAGCAGACACGTTGTTGACAAAGACATTACGTGCTCGAACATTTATTCCCTCATAATTTAGTTAAACACCCTCTTAACTCTGTTGTTAAACTCCCTCTCACCCTTTGAACTATAAATTAGGATTATTTGAGATAATGAGAGACACATTCCTGAGGTGCAGCATTGTGGATGATTTGGCTGTCGGAACAAAGCAGCGACAATTCAGAAGCCAAAGCCTGCCAGAATTTTTTTTTTTTTTTTTTTACCTTAGAGGGCAGCTCAGTTGTAGACATCAGAAATGCCTGTATAATTGCAAAGCTTCTAAATTGTTTAGTGTTTTTGTGTTCGGGAAGGGTCCACCTGCTCACAAAAGCCAGGTGACGCACAGACACTTGGCAGGAAACGCAAGTGAAATACTGCTTGTTTAATGCAGACTTTGGTATAGCACTCTGCCTGAACAATGCTTGCCACTTCACTGAACTCCCAAAGCCTGAAGTTCACACACGCCAGCGGGGCGAGCTTGTTTTTGTTTCATACTGATTAAGAAAATCTGCACGTTTTCACCTCCTAGCGCTAAACGTCCTCACAGTCTCATCCAAAAGTGACTGGAAGATGAATTGCTGAGAGAAGTAAAATATGACATGGTTACACAATTCAAACCACTAACTAACTGGAAAGACCTGTTTTTATGCTCACAAATAAAGAGACGAGTATCTACAATGCAAACAATTGCCCATTTCCTGTTTGTGGAAGGAATCTGAGACAGGAATGTTTGAATAATGGTCGGAACACAACTTAGTATTTGTGCTTTGGGTGTTAATAATCCTGTGCTATGTTCTGTGACTATTTTTCAGCAAGACAGAATACACAAGTGTATATTTTAGCAAATAAGATGAACCGCAAAACATGTCTACCTTACAAGTTTAGCAACCTGCCTATAATCCTAAACCTGATTCCAATTTTCTGATAAAGAAGAGCTCTTTTAACTCTTTTTTAGTGCTGTGTGACTATAACAAATGACCTTGAGTCTCAGGCATGCCGACCTGACATTTGTACAACACACCCACCCGCTCTCAGTGTCCCAAACTAACCAAAGCCGCAAAGTCCAAACAACAATTTAGCAAAGGTTACACACAAACTTTCTAATGAATGCAAATGCCAGTAAAGGTGGCCTGTGATGCTTGTCATTGCTGTAGTGATCTCTCTCTCTCCCTACAATTATCGGCCTCGCTTGAGTTCTGGTGAAATAAAAAATGAGGTTTATTGGATTGAGGCTCTACCGAGCTCTTGAAATATGAATAGCTTTAATTAAAAGCGACTGGCATTGCCATCTGGGCCACTGTATTCGGCTTCTCTAATGAAGTGTGTGCAAGCATTGTTTATTTATTTATTTATCTGTTTGTTTGCTAATGGCCAAGTTGGTAAGACAAAATTGGAAAGTAAAAGTAGATTCTACAGTTAACAAATCATTTTTTTTACAAGCGAGTTTTTTCGGTATCTATTAAGTTGCTGCAAATAGTTGGGGATTCCTCTTTCTGATGACAAAATTAGCAATCTACCCTCCTTTTCTATATATATATAGATATAGATATAGATATACATAGCCTACATACATCCATTATCCTTAGACATTTACATTTAGCCTAAAACACAACAAAATGTATTGGGTCCTATTTGTATTGACTTTTCTGAGACAAAAACCACAGAACTAAAAGTATATCAAACTGATTCTATACAATTTGCTTTATCTATATCTGGAACACAGCAAGTGAATAGTCTCATTTGTATCGATTCATAAACAGGTCTAAAATGATCATTTGAGTTCCCATTTTTTCCAATTGTGCTAATATCGAGCTCTACTGATCTAAGACCAGCTGTTGATTATATTCAGCTAGATCCCTTTTCTTGCTTTGAGACACGATAAGATTACAGAAACACTTAAATCCTAACAAGCACACTCCAGAGACAGACGTCTCCAGGGTTCAAACGGTGGTCAGAGATTTTTGCACAGTGTTCCCCTAGTGGAAGACTATCTTTATCATTGGCAAATGCTTGAATGGAGCTCCACTGTTTTAAAGGGAAATACAACGCTGTCCGTCTATCTGTTCATCTGTCTGGCATAATGAAACTACAGAGTAAGATAATAACTTCTAAATGATGATGTCGGAAAGCAGACAAACCATTGAAGTCCCATGGTTCAGCACAGGTGAGCGAAGAGAGCAAGAATGAAGAGATAAGTAGCGAGGAGTAGAGCAAATGTATTGACTGGAAGATCATCGATTGACAACGAGCAAGTCGAAGAGCGTGATTTTTCCTAAGAGTGTCTGTCTCTCTCTCTCTCTCTCTCTCTCTCTCTCTCTCTCTCTCTCTCTCTCTCTCTCTCTCTCTCTCTCTCTCTCTCTCTCTCGTACATTCATTTGCACATTAAAGAAGGAAATATCTAATCGCTAATTACAGTCGATATTCTATATATTTGTGTATCGTGTGCAGACATTTGTTTGTGCATGAGCAAGAGAGATTGAAAAGAGCTGGAGAGAGAGAGAGCGTGTGTTTTGGAAAACCCATCTTCACAGCAGGGCATCTTCATTAGGGGGACGCCCAGTTCCTGCCATGACCTTAATCCCAAAACAAACAAACACACTCACAACAAAAACCTCACCAGGATCCAATCACACACATCCTTCACAAGCATAATGACCACAATTACAGACCTTCACTGATTCCTTCTTTCAAGTGATGGCACTATGCCCATCTGTTAACTGCAGGGGTGTGTGTGTGTGCGTCTATATGATCTCCCGTCCATATTTTAATTGACTCCAGGTTATCAGAGCTGTAATACAGCATTAGGGAAGCAGCACTGTGAGGGGCAATGACTGCCATTTAACTGACTTAATTAAGTGCTTTCCATGAGAAGGACACTGAGAATGTTACCCTCTCAACATGGAAAAACCTGCAGCATTCTTTGCCGTCTTGTTGTGCTACAGACGGAGCAAGACAGCCTTCATTTTTAAGCACAGCTCTCAGTTCTCAAGTAAGCAAAATAAAAGACGTTTTAGGTGATAAATTACGTTTACAATTTTGAATTTAATAAAGTAATTTTAAAAAGTGTTTTCTTCCACAGAACACATATGAGCATATCATATAAACCCCTAGAAGATGCATGTTCTTTATAAAACTAATTGTTTTGACTATGAAATTAAAGGATGTCTATACAATTATTTGATTTGATTTGATTAAGTGTTTGTGTGTGTAAAAGGTTTCCATAATGAATTTGAGCAAATGTAGATCTCGGGATGGATAAAAGCATCTGTCAAAGAACAACTTCCTTACTAAATATAAATTTGATCATGAACATGGTATTTAAAAATGCCTATATGCAAATTCATATTAAGATTAGGGAGGGGAAATAATATTAACTAGGTGTATTAATCTCAACTATTACATCACATTATATCACCTTAGATTAGATTGAGTAATTTCTCAAAAGAAAATACATGACATGACCCACGTATGTATTTTTAGCATACTATTTTTGTATTTTTTTTCTTATATTTTTAAAGGGAATTGAAAGGTAAATATCTCCAAATCACACTCAAGAGTGAGTTTGGATGTTGTCTAAGTCCCCTGAGAGAGCATTAAAAGCCTTAAACGAACCTAACACCTACCCAAAAGACTGTCAAAGCGGAACTAACCCACAGCATGCCTAAGCCAATTATAGATCCCAAACACACACACACACACATACACACACCACACACACACACACACACACAAACGTTAGGACATCTCTGTCATGAAAGAGACATTGACTGCGACTTTGCTGGGTCGTAAGTGTGAACGGCTGTATTTGAGTGTATATTAGTTTCCGAGTGTGATGTTTGATAATGCATGAGCTCAGCAGATCACATCAGCTTTGAAAATTTCCACCGTCAACTTCTAACTGCATTGAATGCATAAGCTATTGTACTAATGTTCACTTCTGCTCAGTTCTAAGCCGAACATTGTTTCCTGACTTTTCTATTTTCCCCATATATCTCCCTCTCTAAACCCCCCAGCTCTCACACACACACACTGATTCTCTTAAAGATTGGGAGCACAGGGTGAGGCATCTCTTTTATTTATCAGAAAGTGATTCATCTGTTTGTTTGTATCTGCCCTTGAAAGATCTTACAAGAAAGATAGAATGGAACAGGAAGAGAGGGAAAAGGGAGAGACATGAGGTGGCAAGAGAGAATGAAAATGGGAGAGACCGACAGTGAGCTGGGTGAGTATGGATCATTTAATAATTACTAATAAAACATCAAAGACAACGTGTGTGCTTGCAATCACAGCACTAACTTCCCTAACCTTAGAACTATTGACAATGGAATGACAACGTATTTTGATCAAATAAAATATAAGTATGTCACAAATGAGAAAGAACCACTATTAACAGCTTTTTGATACCCATCAGCATACGTTTCCTGAATTTTCTCTCTGACAGAGGGTCTGACTGATGGCCAAATTCACATCGTTTTGATCTAATCAGCCTTGCATTGATCTGCTAGTGACCAATTACTTTTAGCTTAGTCTGAATTAAAGCCAGACTTTAATTGAGGCTAATTTGGCACAGAGTTGTCTAAATGCAAAAGGCTTTAGATCATATGCAGCAAGTGGGCTAAAACAGCTTTCCCCTTTAATAATCTACATTCAATATTCTCCCAGTGATAAAGTTATTTTTTTTAGCAATTTACCCAGTCTAGCCTCCATTTGTGAGGTGTTTTTACCTTTACTTTTTTACAAACCATGATGTTTTAGTGTCATGTGACTGGTCTCAATGAGGAAACACAATACGCAAAGCAAAACATGGACCTGATAACTTGACTCTAAGAGAAACACTCGCTCCTGCTCCACTAACATGTACTCCGATGAGCAAGCAGAACAGACATTCCACAGAAAATGGCACGCTGAGCTCACACAATACACACCTGTTGCTGATAAAGTATCAAATGTAGACAAGACAGCCCTTAATGTTCGACAACTGCTACCGAATACCACCCCAACAGTGGCTCCATTGATAGAGACCCAACATTGGTTGGCTGGTCATCAACAATGGAGGTAACTGTTGACCACAGAGAGCTTCTATAGAGGATAGGTAACTCAGCCGCAATGAAACAAGATACATGCTCTTACTGTTCAAGCCCTTTCACCTGTTAAACTCCGACAATATAAAGAGCGTGATAGGCACAGCGGCATATCGAATTGACAGTGATTACTGAAAAATGGCCAAAATTACTCAAGCGAAAACTGTTGCTGGAAATCAAATGTATTTGTAACTCGCCACAGCACAGTAAAAGCAAAGAAAAGGATGCATTTTATCCTATTATCTGGTACACAAACAAACCTCTTGTGAATTAATGTTTATACGATGAGCTACGTCTCCAATGAAGCAAGCTTGACCTCTTTTGATGCTACAAGAAAAAAAACAGTGAGCTGCCTGCTGAGTTGTCAGGCTAACTTTTAGACTATACTACGTTAAAACAACCTTTAGCTTAGTAGAATAACCAGCAAAATAAATAAAAACGAATGGCATATATATAAATCTACAATAATGCTAATGAGATGTTGATCCAGTGACAATAAACACTACAATCACACTTAGCTTGCAAGACAACGCCTATTCAGTCCTTTCTATTCATATCTCCGTATAGCCCAGGATCTGTAAAACTCTAGTGTCAGCGTAGCGGTGTGTGAGTGTGTGGCCTTTTGTGGGAATTTCCCTATCTTGTTAACTGATGAGTATGTCTCTTCTTATTTAGCTGTTTAACTTAACTCTGACTTATCTTTTTTTTTGTGTTTGCCCCTACCATTTTCCATATGCTCTGCCTCACCGACACTGCCATCGGGCGTAGTCCTCTCATAGGCGTCTTCGGGTAGAGGGAGGGCACCTAGTCTGGGGCCGGACGAGCTCTTGCTGCTGGGCGTCTCCGACTCCTCCAGGCCACTGTCGTAGCAGCTCTGCAGCGAGCCCTGGTGCGGGTCCTGGGGCTGGCTCACCACCGAGAAGGTCACTCGGCGAAACGGCTACAAGAGAAGAGATTGCTGGGGGTCACTGGACTGAAGAGGTCGAAGAAGAGAAGTTGATGGGTAGATTTTTTTTGGGGGGGGGGGGGTGGGGGTGAGGGGGGCATTCTCAGTTAAAGTACTTTTGCTGTAGCACTAGTTGGATTAGCGCACTGCGCTACATGCTACAAAACGACACACACATCAACTGGATTAATTGCTCTCTTTCTCTCTACGTAGTAAATATATGAAGCTTGAAAGCAGTGTTCAGCAAGGGAAGCTAGAAAATAAACAAAACAATACTAATGAGCTGCACAGCACTTGTTTAATGGATTCTCACATAAACAAAAAAAATGTTGGGATAGTAAGTTCAATGCCCACAGGAGCAAGTACAGATGCCACACTTGGCAATGTGGTTTAAATATAGCGGCGGAGGTCTGAAGGACATCAAAGTCTCCTTGTGTGGTTTACTTTATAGCAAAAACAGGACAAGACGAGCAAGTATGGTCCCGATGGGAGATAGAATGGAACACATGGCTACAGGCTAATAAACAAGCGCATGGATCCACACACACACACACATTTTTCAAAGTAACTAAAGAACAAATAGGTGAAAGGATGCACATAGGAGTAATAAACTGGAACACAGAGGCTCGTGTGAATTTGTGCTCTGCGCTCTGAACCTTTGATTTTCATTTCCTCTTCCTCTTGGGTTGTCTCAATTGAGGAATGGCACAAAAGACAGCATGATCGAAGGAGATGACTGACGGCGGGCCAGGAAGGGAGGCAAATTCTTTCGGTTTGTGCTGAGATGCAGCGTAAAAGAGAGTAGGGAGACAAATTAAACAAGGAATGGTTCATGGTTCATTTCATTAAAGTGAACTAGATATTCATGAAATCAAGTGATGAACTCTCTATTTTTGTACTTGTTTTCTGCTGTTATCAAAGCAAAACAGTGGGATACTGATACCCTTTAGGACTTTTTAATCAGAAAAATGAATTTGTTATCCTGATTTAACTGCTCTAGTAGAGGGAAGCTGGGTTAAATAATATGAGGACTTTTTGTCCTTCATATCCCAATGAAATACACTGAGATAAGGGATACATATGGTCTCTGAGCTGAATGAGTGGCGGGAAGAGAGAGAAAAAATGAGAGCATGAGAGAGAGAGCTGAAAGGTGGAAATTAAATTTTGATAATTTAACTAGCATTGGAGCCCTTGTAATTAAACCATTGACTCTTCCTGTCGGGGTAAGTGAAAGCAGAGGGGAAAAAAAGAGGAGAAGACAATGGAGAAGAAGTGATCCCTCCACCCTCGCATCATTCTTTCTTTCTGTCTCACTCTCCAGCCTATTACTTATTCAAGTTATCCTATGCTGATCATTGCCGCTGTTTAGTCTTTGTGTGCTGTGAGTTGAAACATAATTCAACACAATTCGTCAGGTTGAAAACCAGTGAAATAGTGACTAAGACAGGACAGAGAGACTTAATTGCTTTATATGATGAACAGATTTAATGTAGGCTTTTATTCACATATAAACATTGATGAGCGAACACAAACAGAAGCTACACCGAACCTGCTTGATGCACAAGAACACACCTCATTGGTTCTTGAGCAAGCTCAAATGTTCTCCAAAACACATTGGTTCTCGCACGTCAAGCAAACATGCTTGAGCTTTCGTTTACCACAATATATATGTGAGTTGATGAATGTTTATATGTAAATAAAAGCCTAAATTAAATCTGTTCATCATATAAAGCAATCGAGTCTCTTCGGTAAATTTGGACTAAACCGCTCATATGAAAATTCATATGGATTCGTTTTACGGTCTCTTTATGGACATTTTGAAGCGTCAAAGTGGTAGTTGCGTAGCTGTCAACGGAAGGACAGAAAGGTATCAGATTTTTTTTATAAAGACCTTCATTTGTGTTCCGAAGATGAACGGAAATCTTATGGGTTTGGAAAGACATCTGGGTGAGTAATTCATTACGAAATTTTCATTCTTGAGTAAATTATCCCTTTAAATGTCTTAATTTAACTAAGGCCCAATCATGACCAATATAAGCCCTGTCAGTGAAACCAGGCCTAAGTTTTTTTTAAATACGTAACTCGGGTCCTTGGTCTGTCCAAGAATATCTTAGTCTTAAAAAGGATGAAGTCCCCTGCTCTAAATAAATATAAACAGCAGCCAAAAAGCCAATAACTTTTTTTTTCTAACCTCTACAGCGAAAAGTTCGGCTGATGCATTAAATAGACACTAACAAAGCAGCAGCGACTCTAAGTGTTTGCCTCTGGCCTTCTCCCCGCTTCCCCACTTCCTGTCACTGCACATTTTCTTTCAGGAATATTAAACAAGACGGAGCACCATCATTCACTCCTCTTTTTCTTTCCAACTCGCTGCCTTTCAGACTGAGTGGCCTAACACTCATCATTACTCCAAATTGTCCCTTTAATTTGACACGTCACCATAATCTTGGCATTTGTATTCTGTCAGGTTAGTAGGGCCAGTCTTTAAATGTAAAGGAGTGCACATGCTCGCTCACACACAAACACAAATGGTGGTTCATCGTGTATGCATTTATAATTAACATAGCCTACATATGCACATATCCATGTGTCATTCATCTTTCTCTAACATGCCCTTGAACAAAATATCTCCAAAATGACAGTTTGTCATTCACTAATGGCCAGTCACCACTGACAAAAACTTTGTCACCACCGATACTAATTCCTACAATATTCTGATAACATTAAGGAAGGCGTTTGCACGCACTTGGCATCCGTTCTTCTCCTGCATTAATTTATTTATTTATCTGTCTCCCTCATTTATCTGGCTAATGTAGAAATCTTGGCAATAAATCATGTTTCCATGTAATTACAATCAACATTCAACAAATGAATTGAAATAAATATTCATGGGCTAAAAAAATTCACTTTGGATAGTCAAACATTTGTTGCATAATTAAATAGAAGCCCACAGGGGGTCTCACTACTGCGCTGAAATAACGGATCAAAATCATGTTTATGTATCAAAGCCCCATTCCCTCTCTCTCTCTACCTCCAGAATGAAATGGCTGCCTCTGCAGCTAAGTGTGACAGCAATCAAAGTCCTACGCTGAAGAGTTGAGGCTTAAATTACCCACAAATGAACTGAACTTTAGATAAATTGGTGGAGTGTGGCATTATGCTTGGTGAAAATGTGATTTTCAAATATAAGAGTCAATGAATGTCATGCAAGAAGGATGGCGAGATGGGAAAGTGGTTGCCCATGCAAAGATAGATGAATTGGTTTATTGATTGGGCATTGATTGGCTGGGCTTCCTTACTGTGGAAGCTGCTTTATGAAGGACAAATTTAATTAAATCATACACATACACGTAAATGTCTGTTCATCCTTTTCTGGCATTTTCATCCCATGTAGGTTGAAAGTTTGCAAGAAACCCTGCTAAGGTCCCACACACACACATATTGTGTATGATAATTGATTATGATGTATATGATGAATGTGATAAATGGATATGATAAATGAAGAGGGGAATCTGAGGCGATGCATGCTAAATATTTACTGTGCAGAAAAGGAAAATGAAGTGCTATTTAAATACAATGCAACAACAAGTACCTGTAATTTTAAGGGGTTTTCATCAGCGTAGGTGGAAATACTATTTTAATAAACCCAGCAGAATACCCAGTGGATTTGCATTCATTTTAAAAGTAACTCTATTCTGTAAACAAGCTCATTTTTTATCTCTTCCAAACTTTTCCGTAGCATCTTAGTAGAAAGTGTGTGTTTGAGTTTATTGGGTGTATGTGGGTAGTGGAGTGACCTATATCCATGAACCATGGAAAGCCGTGGTTATAGCCATAACAAGAAAAAAAAATTCTAAAGCTGCCTGTGTCTTTCTGCAATCAAGCAGACAAGATAGGAAAGGAGAAGATGAAATGAAGGAAGACAAAAATAACACTAGATGAGATAGAACGGCAGACAGAAAAAAAAATGCAACTTGGGTGGTCAGTGTAGGTCAACTTTATTCAGTCATTGGTGTATAGACGTGATGGCCTGGTGATAGAACCTGTAATTAACCTCTGTTCAAATTTTCATAAGCACCCTGAGGGTGAACAACAGACTGCTATCTGATCAAGCTGCCACTGTACAAACAGCCCAAGGGTAACGCTACTATAGGTCAAAATAACTCATAAATCAACTCTAGAATGAGCTTCAGGTTCAAATTCTCATAATGTGTTTACCAAAATTCAAGCCAAACGTGAGAAATAAGCATTCTGGAGTTTTGATACAAGGAAGAACAATGATCTTATTCACTAACGATTGAGTGGTGTATTATTTTGTATTTGTACACACAGGAGAACTTCTCACGAAAAGTATCCGCCAAATTCACAACATGTACATACATATATTAAAGGGGTGGTGGTAAAATGCCCTTTTCACAAGATGTAAAATAAATCTCTGATGTCCCCAGAGTGTGTGTGTGTGTGAAGTTTTAGCACAACATACCCCCACAGATATTTTTATATAGCCTGTTAATGTTGTCACTTTTTGAAGGTTTGCAAAAATGCACCGTTTTGTACATGGCCCTTTAAATGCAAATGAGCTGCTGCAGAGGGCGGGGTTTCAAGAGCTCGCGTGTGTTAGTAGCTGCGATTACCTCACGCAGACACACTAAAATGACAGAAACTGTTCTGCCTTTAATGTTTAAACGGAGTCAGACAAAGATGGAGAGACTCAAGAAGAAGTGACAACATGTAGAATGCAAAAGGACGTCTCTGAATGATTAGTTGATTCATTTATGTTGCTGATGTGGAGTTAACTATCTTCAATTAGCATATTCTGTCATGGTAATCTTTAAATCGCTCGTATAAGAACTGTTGTGAGATGCCCACAGAGTGACTTTCTATTGCATGTGAAAATACGGATGCTAAAGTTTGAGCTGACTCACAAATTTACTCTTATACAACAACTTTTCCTCTTCTTGAGTGTTGTAACTTTACAGATGTTGTTTATACTCAAACAGCAACATTTCACACTAACTAAAGTTAGAAAAGTGAAATCATACTCAACCACCCCTTTAATTAGATTTTAATCGCATTCTGATGTTAGTGAATTTGGAGTACTCCAAATGAGCGGACGTGTGCACAAGGTTAGTCATTTGCATAAAACACGCCCAAACCATGTCCATATAAGGGTGTTCCGCGCAACCTTTTCTTTACAGCCTTTCGTCACTTTCGTCAAACATATGCCGCTCTCACCAGATCCTCCAGCAATGCCAAATTTCAATCTCAAAACCATTAAATTCAAACACGTTAAACACTTTTTATACAGACCCAGATTACAGACCTCTTATTTGATGTGCATGCGCGTAAATCTGCGTTATTCAGAGAAAGCTTACAGCTGAAGATATAACGCAGCTATTCATACTCTTTCACTATATATGATGAAGTATATTTAAGAAGACAATAAATAGCATTATTTATTTATATAAATATAAAACGTAATTTAACGTCTGTAAGTGCTTTTTGTGTACGTGTGATTTCAGTTGTTTTTACATTTTTAAATGCAGAATACGTTTTTGGTGAATCATGGTTTGTTCGTGAAAACGTTTGTACACAGATTCCACGCACAAATTTGTGCGCACGCATGCTTTTTAAACGAGACCAAACATCTTTCATCTTTGTTCCGAAACAACACTACCAGATGAACCAGAAAAAATGTTGATATAATGTTGATAAAAAAGTTTTTATTTTGATTATACTAAAAAAGTGTTTAGGGTTATAAGAAAAACAATCTAGAACATTAGCTTTGGGAAAAAGTCAATGTTCATGACTAAGCTACAGATCTCTTCTTACTAATCCAAAGAGATAAACCTGTCAAAACATATTTTCCATGTACCTGATTTCCCACACCCATGTAAACTTTCCCAGTAAAGTTAGTTATGTATTTGCAACAGTCAAATGTGTGAACTGTCAAAGTTATTAAAAAGCAATTAAGCTGTAAAAACTGGCAACTTGCTTTTTTTGCCTCAAGGAGCTATTTCTACTCCTCACTTAGTTTTGTTGTTGTAACCTAATGTGTTTGATTCGGCTGTAAAATATTTTTAATTTAATAAAAACAATTAATTTAGATTCTACCACATGAAGAAAATACAATTTTTTACACTTTTTTTTATTTATTTTTAGATCTGGTAGAAATATTAACTTATTTGTTAATATAGTTAACTTGTAACCTTAAGCTAAAAATCATAGGTTACTATAAAAATGTTGAATGATACTTATTTAAAATGACATAAAAAAAGTAAATATTTTCCTTCCAGTTGCAGACTATTAATCAATGTACAAACCCTTGTCCTTGTATGGCTTCTATCTGACATTCTGAATTGTCAGGATATTTAAAAATCTTGATAAGAAAAAAAGAGTTGTGCACATTCCCTTGTGCACTAAACCTCTCAAGTCTAAAAGCGAGCGCAACACATTAAGAAAGGAATGTGTCTCTGTGTTTAAAATACTAACAGAGCCCCTGGTGAGGAGGTCAGGGAGTTGTGTTTATCCTGGAGCTTTGGGAGGCTCAGGTGTCTGCTTTGTCTTAAGGGATGACTGGCCCTGGTCAAGCTTCATTTCTCTTCAGCCTTCCTGCCTATGAGGACCTCCAGATGGGCTCTAGACCTCCTGAGACCTGCTGGAGTTTCGCCAGGTCTGAGGTCTCTCTGGCAAGGCATATATCAACACACCTCACTGCAGGCGCTGAAAACTTCTAGGCCAGATCTTACCACCGGACCACTTCCCTCGACTGAGTGTACTTTTGATATCTTACCCAAGACTGTTGTGTTTCAGTCGACCGTTCCTAATCTAAGGGACCCCTCAAACTCACTGCAAACAGTTAAGCCACTTTTGAGGCCCTCCTTTGATTGTAGTCAATCATGTCTACAGCTTTATACGAAGGACTCTTTAATCACTTTTAACCCATCAACTGCCCTCTTCATGGACAAGCCTCAAGCTCAACTGATCAACACTTCAAGAGCATTCTTTAACAAAGAATCTTTTCTTTTCCTTGCCTTCTGAAGTTCTTCAGATAAAACATTCGGAGTACATCTTGGTGTACGTCAGCTGGGTGCCTTTGAATGTAATCCTTTTCAAAAGCACTGAGGCATAGATATATCACCTGGCCTGATCATTCATTCATTCATTCATTCATCTATCCATTTTTCCTTGTCATCCACTCCACCTCACACTCTCGGCAACGGAATAGTGATGCATCACTTCTTGTCGTTCCAGTCCATTTCCTCTCAGGCCAACTTCGCCTTTCTGCATGCCAAGTGTTCCAGATGTTCGTGCCTTTGCCAAACAAAACACTGAGGATGTTAGTCACTGTAGTGAAATTAGCCGCCCTTGTTTATCAGCGTTCATACATTCTTAATCAAGAAGGCAGCATTTATATGTGGAGCAAAGAGCCCGCTCATCAGAAGTTCTCTTGGTTCTTGAATTTTCCCCTTATATATTAGCAATGAAAGCACAGTTGCAGCGAGCATCTGTTTAAAAATTAAATTCTTGCTCTTGTTCTAGTCGAAAAGTGAGGCTCAGTGCTGCCTCGGTATCTTTATCCCTCCTCAGGTACATCTTATTCCTGGTTTTATGATTGTGGTGTCCTATAAACTCTATAAAACTTTTCGATGTTGTTCCCAAAAGTCAGATCATCCCAATTATTGTCCTCATTTTGGAGAAAGGAGGGGTTGGATAAGTGAAAAACATGTTTTTTTTGTCAATAGACCTTCCAGTTAAAACAACCTTGCTATACTCTACCTTTACATGTGCCTCATTAACATTTCAGAACTCGCATTAACATTCCTGACGAGAACTGAAAAGATGAAGGAAAAAAGAGCACAGACAGATGGGAACCTCAAAACATTTCTCTATGCTCTTTTCTTAAAATCCTAGCTAAACTTTTAATTGCTCTTTAAGCGGCGGATTAAGCCAGAACATATTCCGAAGGGATGATGTGACGGCTTCAAAGGCTTAGCCGACCTCTGACCCTCGCTTCATGAGAAGGAACAATCCCTCCAGGGTGCTGCTTCACACTCCAGATCATAAAACATGCTCCTCTCGTGTTTATATTTAGAGTTTAATGATAAATAAACACCACAGACATTTCACACTGGCACATTTTCTCTCAATTCATGATGCTACCCAAATAATGGATTTTGGATGCATTGTGTGCTTTTAGTTTTGCCTTTAAATTCAAAATGTGTTTTTTCTCCATATCATGTTTTTTTTAAGTTTTTTTTGTATAATCTCGTCCCCAATAAAGAATGAAATGGATATGCAGTTTCCTGTTCTGGTGCCGAATATCTAACCTCATCGGGGGCAAATCCATTATCATCGCCAGCAGAAATGGATTACTGTCTCAGGTATCTGTCAAACTTACAAAAATGCTTTCAGGTGCCTTTCCTAACACGATAATGTAGGAAAGTTGAACTCCATTTCAACTTTGAAACGCACACACAAACAAACAAGCACGCGCGTCTAACTCGCAGACAGTCTGGCTTTGCCTTACGTGATCACGTTACAAACAATTTCAGACGATCTCCTTCAGCTCAAAGGACACTATCTTCACCCTTCCTGTGTGTCCCCGCATCCGTCAATCATCGGCCAATGACACTGCGCTACAAGAGGCGTGCAGGACTCACTGTGACTACGAGCAGTCAATCTGACAACTGACCCACTAATGTCACTAAGTGACAGGCGTAATCGCCACGGCTAAGGTAGTCAGGGGTGACAGAGGCCTTAGAGTCAGCGAAAGCGCAGGCTGTAAACAACCTGAGGGCGGACGGGATATCGTAACTCGGACCATGTGGTTTCCCGCCGTGGAGGGAGCGCAGTCTTTCCTGAGCAAATATCTGGCAGCGTAATAAAAAAATTCCACACAGTCTGAGTAGAGAAATGACAAAACAGAGTATGTGTTCACACCTCAGCTGGATTATGATTGACACATGACTGCTCTAACAAAGCACCGAGTGCTGTTCCCTGGCAAGCCGCATTATCTACATCATAAGCACTAGTCTATTAAATACATCTGCAAACAGTGAAGCTGTCAAGATGGCAAATAATGCATTACAGTGATACATCTTTTAGCGTTTTAGGGATTGTGAAAAAATGTGCCGTACAGAGAAAATATTTAACCTTGGGGAGCGGAAATGTGAGCGGAAAGACAGAGAGATATCATGGACGACCACAGCGTAGCTGGTGTTATTGAAGAGAAAAAAATATATAGATTGAAAAGAAACAAGGATTTAATTGAAGAGAGCAACATTTATAGGCCTCTTCATAGCTTGAGGAAATCTGTTTCACAGACGTTCTTTGTAGTTTTAATCCCATCTCAATGTTGTCCTCAAAATTACGAAGCAAATTACCTACAGTTTTTCGGTTAAGTCTGGTGTCTTTTGAGAAATCGATTCCCGTCTGGATAGAAATGTCTGCAATTGTGAATATTGTATTTTTAAAACACTTCTGCTCATTTATTTTGACCTTTGTTGAATACTTTAAATTACCATTTCTTGCTGCGTTGGCTGGTGTTCATTCCACATGAGCCGATAGGATACGTATAGGTAATATTGTCACCTTAAATATTTCCATTTCAAATAAATGCTGTTCTATAGAGCTTTCAAAGAATGTATCCTCAAATGTAAATATTAGGCAGCACAAATGTCTTCAACTGTTATAAGAAATTTTTCTTGAGCACCAAATCATCATATTAGAATGATTTCTGAAGGATCATGTGACACTGAAGAATGGAGTAATGCTGAAAATTCAGCTTTGCCATCAAATTAATAAATAACATTTTAAAATAGGCCTGTATAAAATGAAAAACAGTTATTTTAAATTCTAATAATATTTCATAATATTGTCGTTTTGACTGTATTTTTATCAAATAAATGCAGTCTAGGTGAGCATTAAACTAAAAAAAGTTATGTTTATTTGAATGGGTTTTCATGATGCTACCTTAGTAAAATCTTGAGATCACAATCCTGCTTGAATCATAAGAATCCTGTTACTACTGCAACTCAAATGTTGTTTATAAAACTAATAATCTTTTCTGAACAGCACTTGTGACTGTCAGTTCAATTTCAATAGTATATAATAGTCGCAATATTAAGACGTCATCATCCATAAACAGTCAGATTAAGATGTATCAATCTATTCTCATCATGTAATGTTTCATATACCCACTACTTTCTGTAAATGTTTATTTTTTCATTCTTTAGAGAGCTCAAACGAGCAGTAAATGTATGTCATTAACAAGATGACTTTCCAAATAAGCTCATTTGGGTTTCAAATCTCTACTGCACATATGTCTCTTCTGCTGTGTGTTCTTGTATTGTTCTTTCATTCTCATGCTGTTAAACAAACAAACACGTTTTGTACCCTTGCTTCTGTAAAAAAAAACAGAAGAAAAAAACATGAGACAGAGAACCGAAATGGTGATAAAAAAGAGTGAGCGAGAGGAGGCTTAGCATAAAATATGTACTATCCCTTTAAGAATAATTATCTCAAAATAATGCTTTGTCAAATCTAAAGACGGCATGACGGAAGTTGCGATAGTTTTTGAGATAGTAATTGAGATGTATATCGGAGTTTCGAACTAGAAAAAAATGCAGGGTGGGATCATCGTGGTTTTGCCAACGCTATCTCATGCATATCCAATTCGTACAAATGTGTACGAGTGAGGAAAATGTGGCTAATTCGTACAAATTCATACGACCTAATTCGAATTAGCTACCTCGTAAAATTCTATTAAATTACCTACTTCGTGAAATTAGTTCGAATTAGCTACCTCATAAAATTAGTTTGAATTAGCTACCCGTAAAATTCGTACAAATTAGCTACCTCGTAAAATTTGTTCGAATTAGCTACCTCGTAAAAATAGTTAGAATTAGCTACCCGTAAAATTCGTTTGAATTACCTACTACGTAAAATTAGTTCGAATTAGCTACCTCGTAAAATTAGTTCGAATTAGCTACCCGTAAAATTCGTACAAATTAGCTACCTCGTAAAATTTGTTCGAATTAGCTACCTCGTAAAATTTGTTCGAATTAGCTACCTCGTAAAAATAGTTAGAATTAGCTACCCGTAAAAAATTTGTTCGAATTAGCTACCTCGTAAAATTCGTTCGAATTAGCTACCCGTAAAATTCGTTCAAATTAGCTACCTCGTAAAATTCGTTCGAATTAGCTACCCGTAAAATTTGTTCGAATTAGCTACTCGAATTAGCTGTTCGAATTAGCTACCTTCGTTCGAATTAGCTACCCGTAAAATTTGTTCGAATTAGCTACCTTGTAAAATTTGTTCGAATTAGCTACCTTGTAAAATTTGTTCGAACTAGCTACCTCGTAAAATTCATACGAATTGGTAACTCACAGATTTCCAGCACTCGTGCAACTAAACAGGCTAATAACTAATATCTGGGGCCAGTACTGCCCCCTTACAAACCCCCACACATGTTTCACGTTTTTCTAACCTGTTTTATTTCCTTTACCTTTTTTTAAAATTGACTTAATTTCCTGTGTAACAGAGGACCTTTCGGTGGACTGGAGCAAAATAAGGCGTTTATCATGAATAAATCAATGTCAATGTGGCAGAAAAGCAAAACTCCATTTCCGGGGGCTGTGGACACATTACTCAAAACATCCCTGCCGTGTCACCCTCAAACATACACACATACATACGCACACATGTTGTCATTGCGGCGTCCTTCATCAACAGACTGACTCCCCTGTTTAGATAGAACGGGCCATTTGTGAGTCTCAGCCCAGGTCCAGAAGACAATTATGATAGCTGCGATTAAGAAAACAATTATTCCAGAGAAGTAATTATCCTCTAATGTTTGAACAAACAGAAGCAGAGAGAGAAAGAAAGAGAAAGAAAGAGCCCAGGGCCATGTGAGATTAGCCTGGTGTTCACACTGTGATGGTCATTACATACAGGGGTGGTGAAGAAGTGATCAAACTACTGATGTTACAACATAATACACACAAATTCACACTCATGCTCAAATATAAACAGCCTTCGAGTAACGTGACTCAGCACAAATGGCTGTTCCCAGTCCCACACAATTACTTTTTTCCAAAATATTGCATAATCATAACAAACTCAAAACCCTAGTGAAAAATAAATAGCATAAAATACATTTATATCAAATACATGTTAGTACAGTATAAGTGTACTACAAATACATTTGCATGTACTTAATGTAAATACCCTGCAATTGTACTTTTGGTATACTAAATTGGTAAAGTCTGCTAAATTACAATAACTAAGTTTGTACTAAATATACTTTAGTTATCCAGAAATAGTGCTAAGGTCCAACTTAAGTATATTTGATTGTATATTGACTATTGCAAGTACTTTAGGTACACTTTAAATATATTGCATTTAAAACTGATTTTATACAGAGATCAGTTAGCCTTACTAATTATGATCTTAAAACACATTGTAGGCTTAATATCAAGAAATGTGTATTGTGCAATAAAGAAGTACTCCACATTTGAATTATAATATTTCAGTAAGTTTCAAGCGATATGTCAGTAAGTATGTTAATGGATTTGTAGTATACTTAGTATCAAATAAATGTATTGTAAATACATTTTGGTATTGTTTTTTTGTTTTTGTTTTCACTAGGGCTAGGTGCTATGTTCTTTCATTGTTGATCATTTTAATTGTCAAAATAAAATAAAAAGAAAAGAAAACAGCTGCATGAGGGAGAAAATCCAGTGCAGTAAATGGTAAAACAATAATAATAATAATATTAATAAATTAAATTAATAAAAACAAGATGAAAGGGTGCTTTCAACAGTCGCTTTGCATACAAGTGAATATGAATGAACATGGAAATATATCTTAGTTTGGCTCTTGTCCAGAGAAATCCTGTGAGTTCATTTTTGTCCCTGAGGTAAATTGAACATAACAAAAAAATAATATAATTTGAGTGCTATGGTGAAGTACCTCCTTTTTACGGACAAGGTCAATTCCCTGTATGAGTAGTAATGAGAAAGTGGCTCTTTTTACAATCAACAGACTTCACACACTCAGTGCGGATTAATTAAAGGTGAAGTGTTTTTTCTTTTCTATCTTAAGATATATTCTCCTTTCCTAGTTCAATGCTCAGAAACAACTAAGTAAGCCATTCAAAGTTTGAATGCCAAAACAGTGTGAACACTGTAGTTCTTTCAAGTTTGAGAGGTTCAACATGTTAACTTCTAGCTCAACCAATGGCATGACATTGGGGGCGGGACTACCTGTTTGGCCAAAAAAGTGGAAGAAGGGGAATATTTCAACACTGTAAAAAATGATATGATCAATAAGTTATGCCAACATATGTTTTTACATTGCTTTAACTCACCAAAATAACTTTTTTTTTCAACTTTTGTTGTATAAGTTATATAAGATTCAACTAATTATTTAGTCAGTTTAATGTAATTTAAGTTGCAATGACTTAAACATTCAAGTTGATTGTACTTAAAATTGTGAATTGTTTTTTTGTTTTTGTTTTTACAATGAAGGGACCTATTTAGAAACATAGATTTAAATGTATTTTTTATTTTTATATTGCATTTTTTTCAGCTATTATGCAGTATTCCAAAATTACTTTTTTTTCCTAGAATTTCATTATTTTACTGACTTTATGTCCTCCAAATAATATTAACATGATTGTTGCTGTTAGGCAACCTATTTAGAAACATGTATTACTTTTATTATCATTTTTATATTGAATTGCATGTGGCAATATATACAGTATAATAAAAGGTTATACCAAAATGCTTTCCAAATATACATGGCTGGCAAGTAACAAAGAAACTCTCGTATCATCGAGATTCTGGGTGTAAGTGAGGCTTCAGTCGGCTTGAGCTTCTTTCAACAATTCCACTGGCCATAAAGACCCCGAAAATCTCATCTCCACTGCTCGCCTGTCTTCGTTCCTTTCAAACAGCCGTCTACGAGCTGGGCGAGATTTAGTTTCTCACAAAGATAGAAGGATAGCAGCTCCGCACATCAGCCTGCTTCAAAGGGAGGTGCTATCAGACCCTGCCATCGCCATGGCAATGAAGAAGATACCGATCCTAATCCCCATGTAAAAATGAAAACCTCCCGAGTGCCCGTGGGACTTCTTCGAGTACACTTCGCATTTCCGGCTCTCTCGCTCTTCTCTGTCTCTTTCCATTCGAGATTTAAGTCACTAAGATTAAAATGTTCCTCAGCAAACTCTCGTTCGCTCTTTCTTTAATTGATATATTGGGAGTGAACATTTGTGTGGCTTTGGAGTTGTTGCTCTTAGAAGAAGCTGTCATTTTGTACTGATCTGGGATCAGCCTCCTCTCTAGGTAAACAAGATAAAACAGGTAACTGGAAGTCATACAGGGCGACTGGAATCGTTTGAGTGGTAAATGTGTGACTTGCTGTCACTGTGTTGGGTTGACTCAATAGCTCCTTGCCTCAGGGCCGCGGAGAGTCAAACGTATTATTAGCAGCGTGAAAACATCCCTGGGGCCAGCTAAACAAATAAGACACACGCGATCCTGGAAAGATGGGAGAAAGACAAATGACAGGAAGGGGGAATTTCTAGATGAACTCATAACTCTATAGGATTACAGAAGGAAGCAAGAGTGCCTACGATATATAAAAGAAAAAAAATATTTTTAAAAATTGAGTCCATGACAAATAATAATGTCCATGTGTCAGAAATGTACAGTTCTAATGTAATACAAATCATGCAGTTAGCTAACATCATTTATTCATTTTAGGCAGAAACAATGAGCTCATTCAAGCAAGTTGTGATCATAAAATGTTGACGTAAAAAGATTGTTGTTTTATTTATAACTTTCAAAAATGCATGTTTTCTACTCATTATAGTACTGTAAAGATAAATGCATTACTTATCTATTTTAGTTAGTTCTTTATTTAATCAAATGTTTATATATTTTAATCAAATGTATGTATTGATTGATTTTATTAAATAATTAATTATTTAATTTAACATTTTTTTACATAGTTTTTCTCTAAACTTTTCTCTAAACCTGCTCTTGAATATATCACTGTACAAACACAATAAATGCTGGATAGTGTTCATTCATTGGCTGAATCTATTCTCAGTCTACCCATTAGACCCGAACATATCCAGCTGCTCTATAGGCCACTGAGAAACCCAACAGGTTGACAGGTTAATGGCTAAATGTACGAGGACAACTAGGTTGCTCAAATGACACAAGGTTCTTGCTGGCCAAGTATACTGAAGAGAGATATGGACAGAGATAGACAAAGAGAGAAAGGTAAAATGTTCCACCTGTTCATAGGCTACAGGTAATCACAAAAAATTCGGTAACATGAGATGAAGAAACCAAGCGTCACATGGTGCGCACAAGCACACACTAACATGTTTATTTTAGTGTCAAGCACGAGCCAGTGGCTAGGTGACCGTGATTATGTTATATAATTATTGATTGAGGGAGAAAATATAAGGAAAACTGGTCTCTATGTGTACCTGACGTTAACCACAAGTGTTAACCAAGCAAATTAGTCCTTTTTCAAATAATTAATTATAAAATGGCATATTAAAGTTCATAAATTATGTTTATCCTTAACGCGTTCCTTGAGGGAACTAAATTTAACTACACAACTCAACGTCTGGAAATGAAAAAAAGTATCTAAAACATTTAATTGACCAATTGAGGTTTGAAAAAGTATGTGGCTTGTGTTCAGTCACAACACGCTTTTGAACTTGACAAGCAGGTTTCTTTAGCAGTTCAAACGCACCGACATTTACTCGCACACACGTATCCTCGATTTCTTTGACAAACACACATCGAGGGCAAAGACAACATGCTGAACTCCTTAAATTACTGTAATGAGGCATAGAATGAGGATTAACACAGCTATCCAAATGCTACCCGTCACGACTCGCCTAAATATCAAAGAAAAACCGCTCTCAAAATCATGTGTTCTTTTTGGAAACCACACTGATGCAATTTAAATGGCACTCTTCCAAGTTGTATTAAAACTGGCAAAATTACATATTTTGAAACATGATCCATGTGAGTCTAGTGACTAGAATCAGAATCAGATGTTATTGCTTGTATGAGGGATCTGGCTTGGCAGGTGCTGACATTGGACAGAAAATAGGTTTGAAATATATCCCAGAAGTAGACAGCAGTCTTAAAATGCTTAAATATGAGGGGTGGAAAAGGCCAATCATAACAGAGAGTAACTATTGCAGTGGATAATGATTTATCTGGCTTAACACACACACACACATGCGCGGGTTAGGCCAGTACCAGTAAGTTTAATCATCAATATTTTGCCTGCACAATCTCCAAGACGCCAAAACATCTTACATGCAATAACACAACTGGTGCCAGTGTATTGGAATTCTGTATCAGATATAATTCACGACCACAAGTCAGGTTTATCTAAATATAACGGCCCCATTGAAACATTACTGTTATTGTTTATCAAATGAAACTGAGAATTGTTTAAAATATTACCGGATCAAATATCAGCATGTTGGCTTATGTGTAAATATATGCTGACACATTTACAGTACCTGTTCTACATCACTTGTTAGACTGAACAGTAACACAACCAGCACATGTTTGACTGGACCAGGCTGGATTTCTCATGCCGTCTGCTTTATGTCCCCGTGATGGAGGAGAAGGCAAAGTTTATGTGCCACAGTTATAAGGAAGTTATACAGAAACGCTTCAGGCTCATTGCGGTTCCACGTAATAATAAAAGGAATGTGTGAACAAAAGGGTTTTCAATTAAAATCCCAAACAAATTCAAATCACAGAAGTGTGTATAAATATACATAAAGGTACTGTTTATAAAGCAGCCCAGAGCATTTGAATATTATCAACTGGCTGTGTCCACACAAAAACATTGCCAGGTCGCAGGTTTTCGTCGCTGGTTTGAACACTACAACATACAGTATGTAAACAAGTCACCAACTGTTGGTTCCAAGACCAGCTTATATATGATGCAATATAAACCAGTGGTTTAAGACAGCCGCATGACAGGGGAAAAACAACAACAACAGTTCTGAATGTGGAAAATAAAATAGGCTAACACTAATCCACCTAAGTATTTTGTGCAAAATAAATGTTTTTTTTATATATATACTGTATTTTAAAAACAGGATACAAAGCTTGTTACTGACATTAAAGGTAAAAGCATTGAGCAAACAGTGATTCATTATTACTAAAATATTGTAATTTACATTATATATATGGCCAATATTATAATTGCATGATTACACTGTATTTTGATCGATAGTCCACTTTAGACACTCTACTATAAGTAACTTTGCAACTACATGTCAACTAACTCTCATTAGAGTATTAGGTTAAGATTAAGTGTTAACGGTTTGAATTAAGATGACGTCCCTTACGTCAATGATGTATAGTCATGTCTGTTGAGGGACCTTCAACGTAAAGTGTCAGCAGATATTAAGCAAAAACTTGAATCATTCATTCATTAACCAATTCATTGGTATCCGACCCTTTGTTATTCTATGGGCCATCTCTCACCATACGGGAGATACGATTTTCGCCAGGTCTTTCCCACACGCACGCACGCACACTTTAACGTCTCCAATTCACCTGTGCTGCTTGTTTTTGCCTTGTGGGGAAACTGGAGAACCCGGAGGAGACTCACGCAGACACAGGGAGAACATGCACACTCCACATAGAAAGGCTCAGCTGGGACTCGAAGCGGGGACCTTGTTCCTGTGAGGCGACAGTGCTACCCACTGAGCCACTGTGCCGCACCACACTCTTTATAGTGTACTATATTGTCTAATACAAGTGAGTTTTAGGCATCACAGTATGAAAAATATATATTCATTTTCAGATTTGCTAATTTGGAGCTGAATTAAATTCATAAGGCCCTATTTTAACAATCTGAAACGCAAGTATCAAACGTGAAACGCAAGTAACTTTGTGGGCGGATCTAGCAACTCTAAAATGGGTTGGTCTGAAGTAACATTACTCATAGGTGTGGTTTGGGCGCAACATGCAATAACCAATCAGAGGGTCATCTCACATTCCCTTTAACAGCAGGCGTGCTTCTTCCATGGCGGATTGCTATTATAACGGCGGATTTGCCAGGCGCATGCAACTTACATGATGGTAAAGGTGATTTCGCAGTCATCAGAATTTTGTTTCCTGGTTCTTGACGGACAACCCACTTGTCAGATGTCCTTATATACCTATGTGTCTTGCCACTATTAATCAAACAGGTTTGATCCGTAATTAATTAGCCTGAATAATTTGGGTAAATATGTAAACTAGATGTATGCCTATTTTTTTACATCTTCATGGACACAATGATCTCCCATGGTAATATTTTTCCTTGCAATTATGTATCGTTTGTAAAAATGGGAACTGCTGCGTTTGTGTAGATGAGAGAAGCAAAGTGTGTGCGCGTTATGGCCAAGCATGCGCCCTTAAAATAGCATCTGAATAACACAACACTGACTTGAGACTGGGTTTTTCCTGGTCTGTGGCGGAATTGTTTTCTGTAACTGCAAAATAGCACCAGGGAACGTTTGCGCCGGAACACGCCTCCTCTTTTCGCTGAACCGCCCACGGGAACGCAAGTTCATTCCCTAATTTACTGTGCGTCTGTGGAGGGAAAAGTCCGCTGTGCATCGGGTGCAAAATAGGAATGAAACATGCGTCGGCGTACAAATTAATTTGCGCTGGGTGCAAGATAGGGCCCTTATTGTTTTTAAAGATTAACTTTATATGAGCGATACATGATACAAGGGTAATATAATACAATCTGATAAGTATATGGGAAATGTGCATGCACAATTGCACATCCGATAGCGACTGATATCCATGAATTAAAATGGCACTGATAAATAGTTTACTTATGCACAATAAGCAGTTGTGGTACTGTGTTGAGTCACTACGCAAAATCTGGGACCTCATGCAAAATCAGTTAAGAGCAGCACTATCACCCATAACTGGTTTGAGGGTGATGTGAAAGGGGCAGTGAGTCACTGGCTAATCTGCAGTGAACACACTCACCACTGGATGTGTCATTGGCTGGGGAACTCTTACATCTGCAGGTCATATTATGTGCTGCAACAATTAAAAACCCAAATGGCAGACTCGCCGCTTCTCTTTTTACATTCATTGTTCCTTTACCTTTAGCCTCGTTTTGGTCTATGCTGCACCACACACATACTCACTCTCCTTTTTCAAAGAGAATTAACAAGCTACTATTAATTTGAGTTCAGTGACTCTGCTTGAGCATGAGCTGGGAAAAAAAGTGGGGGTGAAGGGATAGAGGAAATGAGGAGAGAGAAAATCCTCAGCAGAATCCCCATGAATAAGTAATAGACCAGCTGTATGATTTTTCATAACTAAAAGAACGACAGACGAAGAAAATGTTCATCTCGAAGAGAGATTCCCTCTCTTCCAAGACAAATCTCTCTCTCTCCCTCTCTCTCTCTCTCTCTCTCTCTCTCTCTCTCTCTCTCTCTCTCTCTCTCTCTCTCTCTCTCTCTCTCTCTCTCTCTCTCTCTCTCACACACACTCTCACACACACACACACACACACACACACACACACACACACACACACACAGCACAGCAGGGCTGATGTCTGATGTCAAGCATCACATAAACCACCTGATCTCGAGTATCTGTAGTAACATATGTGTGTATGTGTAGTGCATGTGAGTGTGTCTGCCAGCGCTCAGTTAGATCTGTTGGATTAGCCAAGTTTAATTGGATATGAGGACCTTTCGTTGCCCTCTCATCACTTCCTTTGAGCAGAATTAAAATTAGCATAAGAAAAAAAAATGAAAAGGAAGCATTTGCTTATCTTGTGTTGTGCTAGCAATCAGCTATTAAATGTGATCAGAATGGTTTCCCCAATGTTTATATACGTTACATTAAACATCACATTTTATAGTATAGCCTTCAAACAAAATATTTCTGGCTGTTTGTGACTGATCTGGAACCAGCATTTAACATATAAATCCTTTTTACATTCCTATCCTTCATTACGCAGCACCCAAAGATGGGTCAGCTGAGGATCGTCTGAAAGCCCTGCGGAGAATGTGGAACCCTCCCTTTTGCGAACAAATATGGCTCACTGTTCTCTCTCATTTCAATTTCATTTTCTATATGGTGGCTGCTGCTTTGGATCTATAATGTGAGCAATAAGCTGTCCATTTCCACTGTCTCGTTCTCTTTTGTATCTCATCAGTTCTCTCTCTCTTGTTTCATCAGCTCTGTTTAGCTGACATTGCGTACTGATACAAGAACAATACAAAGGCTAGACCCGCACACACAAATTACATTTATTCCATGTCAATGCCAAGAGGTCAAGGTTTGTCTGGTTTGCATGACCCAGTTAGCCCTTGCTGAAAGATGTTGTAAAGCTACATAAACTCATTCCCTCAGTTTATATGAGTAATGGTGTAACTTGTTTTATCAAAATCATCTAATGTGGACCTCACATTGAATTAACCTAAATATTTTAAGTAATAAATAAAGTCAGTTCTAAGTAATAAGGCAAGTAGACGTATTTTTTTTTTAATTTACATATTGTTGCCTTAACTTATATTGCTGCTGTTTGAGTTATGGTGCCAAATCGTGGTATTTTAACAATGTTTAAGTTAAGATTGCTTTATTAATGACAATATTAGGGTTTACAGTGTTTCAGCCATCAACCAACTGCCATTGAGATGACAGTAAACAAAAACTGTGCCTCAACAAACTGACACAACCCAACGCACATTTGAAGCATGTACACACAATCACTGCACAATAAACAACAGACAAAATAGAAGCAAACATGTCAGTAGAACCGGGGCACATATGCACACATATTATGTAAATGTTCAAAAGCTGTAATTGTCAAACACCGGCTCTGTATGAAAACCCTTTCAGCGGTTTGTGTATGCGTGTGCAGTCAGAAGCATTTGGATTGGGTTTCTCTGCACTGGCTCTCCTTGACACTCTGTTTATCAGTATATGGCAGGCAGAAAAAAAAAAAAACATTAGATGTAATCGCGGTGAACGATAGCCCAGAGCACACGGCGCGTAAGATTTACATGACGACAAACAAATCAAAGCAAACATAAAATAACCCCAGACCTGGCTGCCATGGTTTGTGTCACTGGGCTATACTTTGACTAAAGCGAGCGGAAACTAGCACTGAAATGCTAGTTACGATATAGACTGCAAATGAAATTCAAAGTCAAGTCGACTCAGAAGTGGATAATTTGTATTAAGAGAGTAATTTACTCCAAAATAAGGCTTAAGATAGCCGAAAAAAACGATTAAACCTGAGGTTGCATGCCGGACACGAGCAATTTATTGGGTTTCTGGTCATTTTCCGAGGAAACAATTCTTCCTCAAATGCACCATAATGGAGAAAAGGTGGGGAAAACTGATTTAGTTTGCGTCATGCTGTGTTAATAGTTTGCTTCTTTCCTCCTTTGTTTTGACTGACAGTATCTGAACATTGCATGTGTGTAGGTTGGAGTGATGTGTGTTTCAATATCACTGATTAAGTAGACACTCACAGATGTCCCTGTTCAATCTTTGATCATTACGCGTTGATGCCAGACCTAAACAGAAAATCAAACAGAAGAAGAGAGAAAAAAAGGGGGCCGAAAACAAGAGAGGGAACATAAAGAATAAGGGGTGCATAATTAGAGCTCTTTAATAAAGCATGAGCTGGAGAAAGCCGAGCCTCTATGGGAGGAGGCAGAGAGGCTGGATACTCCTTTTAATGCTATTGATTGGGAAATTATGTGTGTGTGTTTGTGTCGGCGCATGTGTGTGTAGGTATTGATCGCTCTGACCCAAACACTACAACAAGCTTCGTGCACCATTTTATTCAAAGCTTCTGCAGCGAGCTAATGCTACAATCAGCGGCCAGATCTTGGAGGAAGAAACGGAACCTATTCAGGAGAATTAGGAGTTATGGAGTGAGACGTAGGCTAAACTGATTTCTTGTGTATGTGTGTAGCATAGCCGTTTCACTCGACGCCACGGTGCCTTCAAACAAACAACCCTGCACCCTAAGGGAGAGAGGACTAATCCATTCAGCCAACAGAGCAATTCTCATTATCGACTGCTAAAAACACAGAGGGCAAGAGGGAGGCAAAAACAAGTGAGGGATGACTGGAAAGTGTAAAGGTTGAAAAAAAATCAGGAATAAAATGGGAAACCACAATACACTTTTTATATTCATGGGTAAACATCTATAATAACGTTGTAAAAGTGGGGGGACAAAAGCTGCATGTACTGTATGACAAAGTTGCATGTGATATCTCAGAGGCACTGCGTAGAGGTTCCTCCATACTTATGTTTAATATACGTATTAATGTCAGATGTTTCTTGAAAGGAAATACAAATTAAAACAAGTCTGCGGTCTTTTAGTATTTTTTGTCATTTTGTCATTTTTTATTTTTGTATTTATAGCTTTAATTAATTTTTATTTCAGTTTCAGTTTGAGTCATTTATCTATTTCAGTAGATCAGTTCATCAAGAAACGTTTCTAATTTTAACATTTCTAAGTTTCATCTAATGTTTATATTTTCTTTTCTTTCAGCTTCATTTAAATGAATGACAATATTATTTTTTTATAATTTAAATTTTAGGTAGCAATAAAAACACTGAAACAAATGAGACAATTTTAGGCATGATATTTTATTGTGTACTGTATACATAATTTAAGTATGGACAAATTAATTTTATTTTTAATAAATTAATTGATATTTTATGTTAAAAACATCCAATGAGCAAAACAATTGCATAACAATATAATATATTGAGTGTCGTACAGGGTGCAAGAGTCTCTATTTCTCTACACTGAATCGCATCGCTGTCTAGAAACAACTGAGATTTGAGATTTGAAGGGACCTCATTTATGATTTTTTTTTTCTCTTTGGGAGGAAGATATTTTAGTAAAATATTCATTATAAAGCTTTCTAAATATGGGAAGCTATTCTAAACCTAAACCTATTCTAAAATTAATCTAATAAATAAATGTATTGGCACAACTCAGACATCATATTAAAATGCTCATTTTATTCTGTGGAGGAAATAATGCACAGGCGCACACACTCCCTCACACAAACACGCGGTTGCGTGGTCTCATTTCATAGACTTCATTCCTCCACAGCCTTCTATTCGCACTGGGGCAATGCAGGTGTTGAACAGAATAATAATCAATGTGTGTTTGTGTGTGTGTGTGTGTGTGTGTGTGTGTGTGTGTGTGTGTGTGTTTTTTTATTAGGGACTGCACAAACACGTGTGCATGCAAGGAGCACAGGGAAACAAATTCACACAACACACATTGAGATTTAGATTTACACACAAATATATTTACCTCAGCCACTGAGATATGGTAGGCGGAGGTTAATCCATAGCTGCATGAAAACAGCTCTCTGATTGGCTGAGACGTGGCAGCTCTCCTGCCCACTCCAGGAAGTGATTGATGTTAAGCGGACTTTGATATTTGACTGCTGTGATGACAGTAGGAATATGATTCATCTCCTCTGCCAAAGGAAAATAACCTGCTTCTCTGGTTTCCAAGCTCAGAACACTCACACACATATGCAAAGGCACAAACACACTCTCACACACACACAAACTGTACTGTAGATGTTCTTTTGGAGTAGTTTCAGTAGAAAACTGACCATAATATTAGACAGCCTTTAGACATTTGATGAATGATGACAAGAATTATGTTCAAAGGGAAAAGGGAAAGAATTGATGGATTCAATATTCTTCCCACATCTAGCCTATAGGACCAAACATGCTTTCTATTTCTTTTCACAGAGAGGATGAAGAACATAAAATTTTTTTTTTCTTTATAAAAGTGAACAAAATGGCAGTTTATTTCAACGAGTCGGTCAGGGTTGACCAGCGTTGAGTGAGGAGAAAATGGTGGGGGTGTGGGAGTGGGGTTCTTCTGTGTAAAAGAGGAAATGATTGATATTCTAAATGCATCTCATCTCAATCAAATGACAGTCCAAAACACACCATTATAAGCTCGCTGTGCCTCAAATGAACTCTTTGCTCTTTTTTCAATACCTCAGACTGCATTCATACAGAAAAATACTTAATCATATAACTACAATATGACTGCTGCCAGTATCTGACATTGAAGAACAGTTGATTGTGATGAAGTCTTGTGATGACATTACAAAACCGATTTTCCTTCCTGTTTGTTATAGTTAAATACAAACAAAGACAAGAACATACCATTTCAGTCTTTATACTTCAAAATTCGTAAATCAAATTGTTATCTGCAGTTTCTTTGCAAATAATTGTGAAATTTACTAGCAATTTCGCTATCTTCTCGTTTGTCGATAACAGACGGTTTATGCGTGTCTCATTAAAAGGTTGTGGAGATGGTTGGCGTTCCCAAATGCACATTAAGCGACCCAAATTCAAAGCACATGCAGATATGAGTTCATGTGGAGCAGCATTTACTGTAAACTGATCCACTCCGATACAGTAAAAAAACACTGGATCATGAGCAGCTCACGTGTAAAACGCTTCATGCTGAAATGCGCAGCTCATGTTTTTATTTAATCACATCATTTGTGATTTGATAATCACACTGAGACATCTCACGGTTTCAGTTTTATTTTGATTAATTGTGCAATTTGTTGGTGGTAAAAACGGTGAGCGACATTCATACAGTACGCGTCTGCATGCATGTGCGCACAACTATGGCACAGATAGATCCGCCTTCCTCTGTTTCTATTTATCTCCCTTTCCCGTACACACACACACACAGACACACAGCCGTCAGTTTGGTTATATAGTATGTGGATATATGGCCTAGCGTGTGTATAATATGTTAATCCCTAAGGGCATAATGCATCTCCCCTAGAGAATGTTCTGGAAGTGTTAATAGCTCACAGCCGGGAACACGGCTCCTCCCCAGACCACAGGCAACAAATCACTCCCTACCTACAGTACACTCATGTGCTCCCGCATCCTACACTATATCCATGTTGAGAGTGTGTCCATCCACCTAATTCTCCTCATTTTCTCCATACCCATCTTTTAAAAGCAGCAAATTGAAAAATCCTATTTCTTCCTGTAATACCTGGCCCTGTATAGGAATGAGCGAATGGATGTAGACAGAGAGAGAGATAGAGAGAGAGAGAGGGTGAGAGATGGAGGGAGAGGTGCTAGCTCAGCAGAAGGCCTGGTTAATAGCACCATTACTGTCATGAGGATCCAGATTCGGACAATGAATTAATAACGAGCGGAAAGGGAGCTGTGTGAGAGAGAGCGGACACCGACTCGCACACACAAAATCACCGGCGCACACTCAGCACCTCTATTGCGTAAGTGTGCTGTGTGAAATGGCAATAAAAACGGGTGATGTTGACTTCTGAAAATGTGACACATTTAAATAGAATAAAAATATGGAAGGATAGACCGGATGTGCATGGATTATTAAACCCACAGGCCGCAGGAAAACAATGGCTTAGATTGGGATGCATCAAGTGTTGATCGCTATGAAAAAAACTAAACTACTGATATGACTGAATTTATTATTTTTTTTTTCCTGTTGATCCTTTTGCCGTGCTTAATGTAACCCCACATTGGATGTACATAAAAAACTACCGTACCTATGCTTTCCATTGATTGGCTGTAAGTCATGTGATGCTCGGATACAGTCGGCAATGCATTATACTGGGGCCATGGTTTAGCTTAGGGGAAAACAAATCCCAATAACCACTAGTCCTCTTTAGTTACCATAGATACTCACTGAGTAAACTTCCAATTGATTTAGGTATTTTTAGAAAGTAAAATCAACCAATTAATTAAAGAAGCTAAAAGCAATTCAACAACAAGATGATAAAGAACACCAGTGGAATAACTCAAAACGTGTCTGAAGTAAATTTTATATTGCTTATAGAATTACAGGTAAATTATAATAATAACAAAGTTAATTTAGGTTTCCCTTTAGTAAACTATAACTGCAGTATATGACACATTGATGATGACTGCATCTATTAGGCTAAACTGTTACATTTTATTTGGTAACACTTTATTTTACAGAGTCCTTGTATGTTACATACATGTTACATGTACTTACCATAGTAATAACAGTACATTATGCATATGTACATGCAAGTAACCAAATCATAATCCTACCCTAACCTTTAATAAGTATGTTGCTTAATATTACTCCACATATTTTTATTAACCACATATTTTACTGTTACTACTAAGCATAGTAAGTACATGTAAGTGTTACCTCGAACTGTTCCAAAAGATAAAATATGATGTGCAGGTATCATGTTAATAATGTAAGAGGTAAAATCGAGCTAAAATAAATTGCTGAAATTTTGAAAAGTTGAAATTGATGGAAGCAAAGATATGGATATCATGATGAAAAACGTTCTGACATTTACTTAATGTAAATTATATTTTCTTATTTATTCATTGACTGACAATGTCACATTTTGACATGCAACTCTCAGTCGCTGTTTACGAATTACGCCCACTTAAAGAGAGCATTTTTAGTGAGACTCACTCAAAAACAAATGGTGTATTCATCATTCTCAGTCTCTGACCTATTTTTAAAATGTTTTTTCCACAGGCGATTGTTAGACTCTGATTTACCTCTGTTTTATCATTTTATTGCAGCATAAATAAAGGTTAAAACCCAACGCAAATCCGCTCAGGAATTTCCAAGGAAACATGATTTGTCATCTCCATAAAGCCAATCTGGTCAAACTCATCTGTTCCCTTTTGATTATTTTGCAACAAATCAAATCAAATTTGAATCATATCAAATTTGGATATCTAATATGGGTCAGATGGATTATACCGTTCACAGACAAATATAATAAAAAAAACGGATGAAACAGACATCATTTATTTAAAAAACAATCGCCGAGCTGTGGAACAGAAGCTTGATACGCAGATTAAGGAAGATAAGCTTGTTTTTTTCGATCTCCTTAACAATAAATATCACATTCATTTTCTGTATTTTGAAAACATTATATGGGGAAATTGTGGCAAGTGTAATTGTTTAGCAGAATGGCTGCTGAAATTAAACACACACGGACCAAAGATAAGCCCCCGAAAAAGTGCTCGCTGCTCACACTCCTTCGCCGGGCACAGTTGAATAGCATTGCCATTTGAGTCATAAACCTTGAGGGAGAACGCAAGTGAAGAGTGCAGATTGTGTAAAGATTATCTATAGATGCTCCAATAGAAAGATGCAGAGAGACAGAGACAGTAAGAATCAATGACGTGCTATTATATCCCCCTAGACAGCCGCAGCACAATAAAACACTTGAAATATGAAGGAAAAATATATCAGTCTTTCTGAATCTTCGCTGCAATACAAATCTACTTCAGTCTTGTTCCATCTTTTTGTTTTTTGGGGGGATCATAACAATGGGGGAGGAGGAGAAGAACAAAACTGAATAATGTAGAAGAGAGAGTGAAGTGAGAGTTTGGAGAAGGTTTGTGTGGTACTGCAGTGTGCAAAAAAAATAAATATATATATATATATATATCGATACGAGGCCATTCAGCATTCAGTCCTACACTATGACACCCTCAGCCAGCCTGTGACGAAATATGGTTTCCTTCAAAACAGAAATATGCTTATAAATGTCTTTTCAGCAAATAATTTCACACCCAGTTAACGCTGGCACGAAAGCCCGCATGTTACAGAGACACACACACACACGCGCGCACACTGGAAACTCCACCTCTCCTCTTGGTTTACAGGAAGAGGTTAATCTTGTTCATAATTTGATGAAGAATTTAAAAAATAACATGCTGTGTCCTCTCTTCACGAGCACAGAAGAATAGACGGAGAGACACTGCCCCGGGCAACACATTTTCTCTTTCTCTCCTCCTCCCTCATCCTGCGCTCCGCTCGGCACATCAGTATGCTGCAGACACGCGCACGCACACACACACACAGTTGGAAACACACACATAAACGCTTGCCTGGAGTCTCTAGACACTGGAGCTTTGTGCTGCAGAGCTCTCTCTCCCTCTCTCTCCTTAAGTCATCAGACTCAGTTTCTTCTAAGTGATATTTCATCAAGACATGGGAAAGTAGTATTTATTATAGACAGAGTCTTTTCCTCAATTCTGTTCATTTTTAACAGCCCAGAATGCACCACACCCAACTAATGCCCTGATTATGCTTAAATAAATGTGTAGTCATGAGAGCCCTTGTCTGAACCCGCTTTCTGAGCAAGTCCAACCCAAAACTAGATTCATCACAATGCTGTGGAGAGAGAAACTGAGCTAAAAGCCTCAGTGTAACATGACAAGAGTGTGTTTGAGCATGTTTAGAGTGTGTGTGTGGGGTGTGTGGGGTGTGTGGTGTGTGGGGTGTGTGTGGGGGAATAAAATCTACTTTGTGGTGACAAAATGTCCACACAAGGATGGCAATACCAGAAATATTTGATGTTGTGGTTTTTTTTATGGCTTATATATCATATCTTATCATATCATATATCGTTTCAATATTTATAATGTTTTATAAAAACATTATTTTTATTTTTTATTCATTATTTTTTCTCATCCATATTGAATATAATCTATTTTAATCATAGTGCATGTTATCCTATATTAGAAGTGATTATCCTGGAAATCCTGCCCAGCAAAGTCTGTCCATATGCCTAAACTAAGGACATGTTCAGGCAGTGCAAGCATTGCCAAAGAGGTCAAATCCTCAGATTAATTTTTTTATTTGTATTTATTTTAAGAAATAAAAATAAGTTTGATACCGAGTCTGATGAGTCTGGCATCCTTCTTCACTGCCTCGTCTTGATCATACAGACTAGTCATCATAACACACACACACACACCACACACACACACACACACACACACACACACACACACACACACACACACACACACAAATGCATACTTCACACACTGTTTTTATCAGTTCACTTCAACAACATCGACCTGACGTTGAAGGGTGAAGTCTTGAGGACTTGACTGTTGAAAACCTTCTGTTTCTCACACTACTTATGACCTCATAAGATCTTACCTGACTCTCTGTGAAGATTAGAGACACAAGAGAAAGAGAGAAAGAAGATAACAATAACAAAAAAAAAAGGCCTTTGAACAAGAGATTGCCATAAAACAGTGTCATTGTGTCTGAACTGTTAATGGTATTTAGGGCTAAAAAAAGAAAGCGAATGAGAGAGGGAAGGTAAACTATACTCAAGTTTGTTCATACATGCATGATACAGTCATTGTGATGATATGCTGTGGTATGTCAGGCATTGTAGTGTGCTTGTGGTTGCTTTGCTCATTTGAGTTGAGGTCAGACTTGGATTTGGTCTTAAAATAGCACAGGTGTGGCACACTGACAGATAGCGTATAGAGGTGCATTCTGCCTACTAGATACTAGACGTTGTGTTCCATTCACTGCCATGCAAATGTGGAGCAAATGCTCTGACCTGCATATTTGTATAGAGAAAAGATGTTCGATCAATAGAAGGTCTAAGCATCACAAACCAAAATGACAATCTTGTGATTTAGATTGCATCACAACATTTATTAATATTATTTTCTTATTTAA
>JARPMJ010006866.1:0-48541 GCA_033366665.1 Phoxinus dragarum | reverse complement strand
CTATACCGCCACCCTCTGGATGTAAGATTTTTTACTTAACATAAATGGTTTGTGTTTAGACAACACGTTAGGATTGTGTACTGTTAAGATGAGACATAATTACGTGGACCTTAATAGAAAAAAACATTTCAAGTCAACAAACACAATTATTATAAGTAAACTAAATATAAATATATTATGTAAAGTGCACAACCTTCCTAGTTAATTTTTCTGAGTGAGTGTTTGGTTACAGAGATGCAGTGAAGTCAGTGTCAGTGATGGAGGGAGAATCTCTCACTCTAAACCCTGAACTCACAGACATACAGAGAGATAAAGAGATCGAGTGGAGGTTTGGAGACAGTCGCATCGCTAGAGTGATCCAGAACATTCCTAGATATGATGATGATGAGAGATTCAGAGACAGACTGAAACTGGATCAGACTGGATCTCTGACCATCAGTGACATCAGAACCACAGACTCTGGACTTTATCAACTAAGAACCATTATTGGGAATAAGGAGATTATCAAGAGATTCAATGTTACTGTCGATGGTGAGCATAATTACAGTGTAATTTATTCAGTCCTCTTCATATAAAAAATGTAAACAGTGCTTAATCATTTGCGTAAACCTTAACTCTTTTCCCTCCAGCGGTTTTTTATTTTTTATTTTTTTTATCATTCTCACAAAAAATGTCTTGGCCCCCAGAATATTTTGTTGTATTTATATCGGAATATGTAATATATCAAAGGAAAGAACAGACCCTCTGCTTTTAAACAAACAAACAAACAAACAAAAAGTATTCTGGCATCATTCCTTTTTTTTATCAACACTTGAATATGGGTAAGTTACATTATTTGAGCAAAAATCGGAGAAATCGTGTTTTTGTCAAAAACTATGTCTGGATCGGATTCAGAACGATGATCAAAACACAGATGGAGTAAATCGAGTCCATCAACACTCTTAATGCTTCACTCGGCCAAGTGTATCCAATCAGCCAAAGAACGTGCATGTAAATGAGCTCAGTATGCAAACAGTGACACTGATCATACCATACACTTTTTAGATGTTATAAATTATTTCATGATTCTAGAAAAAAGAAGTAAAAATAAGACAAAATGCTGACACAAATAATGCTGAGTCTGGACTTGACTTTGTCTTGCAGGAGTGTTTGGTTACACAGATGCAGTGAAGTCAGTGTCAGTGATGGAGGGAGATTCTGTCACTCTAAACACTGATCTCACAGACATACAGAGAGATGAAGAGATCGAGTGGAGGTTTGGAGACAGTCGCATCGCTAGAGTGATCATGAACATTCCTGAATATGATAATCATGAGAGATTCAGAGACAGACTGAAACTGGATCAGACCGGATCTCTGACCATCAGTGACATCAGAACCACAGACTCTGGACTTTATAAACTAAGTACCATTATTGGGAATAAGGAGTTTATCAAGAGATTCAATGTTACTGTCGATGGTGAGTAGAGAATTACATTTCATTGCTTCAATCATCGTCATATTAAAATATACATTATTATTGTCATAATCCATAAGGATATTTTAAGATTATTTATTAGAATTCTTGAAGATACATTTCAGATGCAGCTTTTTAACCTTATTCTAATATTTACAGTATATTTATCCAACAAAAGAATTAAAATCACCAAACATTATCCCTCCAGTCCATGAAAAACATCCAGGTCCACATTATACCTCCCGCACAAGGGGCAAAAGAAACACATTATAGAACTGAAATAGTTTATTATTAAATACACTTCATCCAAGTGTCATGAACATCAATGTATGGATCAGACGATCCATTGTGCTCTTACAGGAGGATGCACAGATATATTACAACAATATGCAACGTTTCACAATGAATACAATAACTGTGAGTAAAACTCTGTACGACAGGGTGAATAACTACAGATCCAGGGACATTACAATTTTTTTGTAAATTTCTTTGATGACATCAGAGCAAAATAACTTACAAGAACAAGTACAGCAGGGCAGAATATGCATTTTAATTAAATGCATAATTAACTTTAATGAACTCAACCTAACAAAGATGAAGTAAAGCTACTCATCAGAAAAAACAATCCAAGGCACTCGAGTAATTTGTTTTTAGAAAAATATAAAAAGCCTTTATTCTTTCATGGCTTAGATTTTAAAAACAGGAGACAAGCAACGGCACAACTAGTGCGGCCAATAAGCCTTCATTATGGTGTGAAGTAAAGTAATGAAGTAAAGCTCAACTCAACCAGATATTTTTTTTCTAGTGAAAGAAATACATGTATAAGAAAGTATAAGAAAAATGTATAAGAAAGCCAAAATATTAAATATCATGAATGTTTACTGAGTAGGCTAACTTACTGGTTTGTAGAGAGGGGTCAATGATCATTTTCACCTGAGATTTGGAGTCAAATTACAGGGGAGTAAAAATGACTTCAGAAAAATGGCAGAATCATTATTTTATTTTTACACAGATATTGGAAGGTCTATTGGTAAAATCTGTTGATTTTTAGCAATCTTTGTTTCATTATGCCAACAGTGACTGTTATAATATGGTCAACTGTACACAGTTCATTATATTTATTTTCATATAAAAGCAACAAAACTTAAATTACATCCAGTTTATTAGCAACAGTGCACGAGCGTGAATCCCGCGATATCCATCTTTGATCTCACAGGTGTCTGATCCACTGCGAGAAGAGAGATTTGTCCGTCTTGCCTGCACTTTTTTCTCTCCTCCTCTCACTGCAGCGACTACTCTCGACTATATTTCAGGCACGGCGCATCTCAAACAAGCCTAAAATCTGAAAATGCTCCTCCCCTCTGCAATGACGGCCCTTCTCTAATGATGTCAGTTTGACAGGTTGGGCTTCGGCTTATCGTCCTTAACCACACCCCTCCAACTGACAGTCTGCTGCCTGAAAGAAACGCCTACTTTTCTAGATCCAATCAGGTTCCAGTTGGAAAAAACAAGCCACACCCTCTATTTTCTCATTTAGTATTCCGTTTCTCTCGGAAATACGTCACAACACTGAAATGAAGTCAGTTGCAACTTCCGGTTAACTGGGACTTTAACGCACCTTAACAATGGTGGACAATGTTTAGATAATACACATCAGTCAGCAAGGGTGTAATATGAATATAAGATCCTTTAGGAGAGAGAATAGATGGTGCTCAAGAACCTTGAAAAACAAGAGCCACTGTATTCGGATTTTGTATTTTTTTATTTATTTTTCCAAAATGAGTGGATTATATTTTAAATCTGAATTCATTGTTATGAGAGAAAATCAGGGCTGTGTGTATAAGCACTGATCTCTGTGTGTGATGAGACGGACTAACACTGACATTATAGCAGCTTCTCACTGTTATATATTCACATCTCTGGTTCTCTAATATCTTCCAGCTAAGCCGACCACTCCACAAAGTCCTTCATCGTCTGAAAGTGAGAATGAAGAGGGTAACGAAGCTGATATTCAGATCAACAGCACAATTATGAGTATGATATTGCTTTTTATACAACAGTTCAATAAACAATTTCATATTTGTGCGTTGTTACATAATACGGCCAATTGTTTACTGCTTTTTTCTTTGCAAAAAAATAGGCAATTACTTGAGCAGTTGATGGTAAATGTACATGTAAATTAAACAGACTATACTGACATTAACAGTAAATAGCACTGATAAATTGAATACATTGCTTGTTTGAGGAAATTCAACATTTTGCCATTAGAAAGGAAAAATAAATGGCATGTAATCTAAAGACAGGAGTAAGAGAGAACAGCACAAACAGAGTGTTATTTCTGAGGAACAAAATAAGGGTTTGCACTCTTTCGGTAAAAACGTTACGCCAATAATAGCTCAGGGTGTTTCTGCAGGCTAAAACAGACACAATTCCACAGAAAACTGGACTTCCGGAATGAAAAACTTTTAAGAAATGGTTGTGTCTGTGAGAGAGAATGAGTGTGGCCTTCATACATTCCACTGGAATTATAAGCAACATATATCAGCTAAAAAGGACATTGTAGAAAATACATACGCGGAGCGGAGTGCCTAAAACCCCCTTAGCTGTTCTAAATCCACTGTAAAACACGGCTTCAGGGGGCTTATTGCTTTTATAAAACGGTTACTCCATAAAAAATTTCATTTTAATATTTATTTTATTCATAGAATAAACACCAGCAACAAAAAATATAACATTAAACACATGTATTCCTCCGCCAAGCAATGTAGTTCCAAAGAGGTTGCCAAGCAACACATGCTGCAAACAAAGCATCACAAACGGCAGTTGCGCAGTAATACTAATGTAATGCGGTCACAGGTGTGTGTTTGTTGAGTAATTTAAAACGGCTTCGAACGCGGCTCAACCAATCAGAATCAAGGACTGGAACTACCCATTTTTATAATTAGTTTTTTAGTCAGTAAAGCAAAGCCAAAACGATTGAAACCTGTGTTTTTGAACAGTTCTGTTACAGTATTGGGATGTTTTTCACTGTTCTGATTGGTTGTCTTTGCTGTAGTAGCCTAGGCATGGCTTCTGTCATGAGGTCACTATCAGTCCGTCATCAGACACTAGGCTTGAGATGAGCAAAATGTACGCCGAACCGATATCCAGGACTGCGTTACTGTCCAAAATTTTCATGCCCTTCACTCGCTAACTTACCTCTGCCTCGTTCACTCGGATGTACGTCATTGTTTACGTTGCATGAGTGCCCACTACTGGCGGATCCTTTGCTATAGGCTGAATTGGTGCTGGATTTGCACCGGGTGTATGATAGGGCCCAAATACCCTCCATTATATATAAACACAAGACCATCATTCAGTGTGAGAAACACTGACTCATAACCCATAATATCTATTGAGGAATTTGCAGCAAATTTCTGTCATTTCTTCATTTTGAGCTCCTGCAGTTTTTGAATGTGAAACATCAGGTTTGTTTTTCTCTTTTAACCTTTTGTGTTTGTGTTTCCTACAGAAATCTGAAATGACGGAGGTGGTTTATACATGTTTAATCGCAGATCAATAATCAAACTCTCTGATTCTGTTTGTTTACAAATTATGTGTTGATCATCGTATTGACATTTGTGTTTTATACTGCATTACTCTTTCAAATAAAATAAAATGTACATTTATTGAAGTAAATCCTGCTTTTGAGTTTCCTTTAGACTGATATTGATATTCACATAATTTATGATCATCATCATAATAATATATTTTCGGCCAGATTTGCTAAACAGGGCAAATTAGTGTGAGACCGCAATCCCACAAAACCACTGTGTGAGTGGAAAGTTCAGCCAGCAACAATATCACCCTGTAGCCCAAGACTGGTCACCCACTGAAGCTAAGCAGGGCTGAGTCTGGTCAGTACCTGGATGGGAGACTCCTGCAAAAACCAGGTTTCTGCTGGTAGAGGTGTTAGTGAGGCCAGCAGGGGGCGCTCACCCTGTGGTCTGTGTGGGTCCTAACACCCCAGTGTAGTGATGGGGACACTATACTGTTACAAGCACCATCCTTCAGATGAGATGTTAAACCGAGGCCTGAAACCAACACATCTGCCCATGGTGCTGTAACCTCTCCGCTTTCTCCTCGCTTAGGACTCGAACCAGCATATCCGGCATGGAAAGTGTGTGCATTGGAAAAACTGGAAAAACTGCATTTAAAAAAATTACAAAATTGTAATATTCACATGTTAAACTGATATTATTATATTTAGTTTACTGGCTTTTATAAACTAGATATTTTCTTAAAGGGTAGAACAGGGGTGTCAAACCCTGATCCTGAAAGGAAATCGTCCTGCAGAGTTTAAATCAATCACAACAAAACCTGATAAAAGTCTTCAGATTTACTTGGAAATCTGACCAGCCCTAAGATTGAAGATGAGAAAACATTAGACATTTTTATGCCTGCATTTTTGGACACTTAGGGACAGATTTACAAACAGCTCATGCCCTCATTTGGCATTAAAAAAACTGAGATACTAGCGATGAAGTATCTAGCTGAGATACTAGCGATGTACACGGTTATTTTTTCGGCTGATCTTATTGCATTAACACATTTGTAAAATAGGCTAATTTTCCAACTCCCCTAGAGTTAAACAGTTGAGTTTTACCGTTTTCGAATCGAACTTTTAGCATAGCTTAGATCATTGAATCTGATTAGACCGTTAGCATCTTTCTCTTAAAAATAACCAAAGAATTTCGATATTTTTCCTATTTAAACCTTGACTCTTCTGTAGTTACATCGTGTACTAAGACCGATGGAAAATGAGAAGTTGATATTGAAGTTGAATGATATTATGCTACTAGTTCCGGTGTGGTGAAGTGTTGAGTCCCACTGAAGTGATGGGGTCCCAGCCTAAGACCCCAGTAGTAGGCCTATGCCTGATCTAAAGCTGTTCTCGTGGTTCTTAATGTAATCAATCAAACTTTAATTCATGTAGTAATCTTTTATTTTTATCCTGAGTATTTATATAGTCAAAGTGAAAGAAATAACATGTTTAGATATGTTTTGAGACATTGTTAAGCAATATACTAAGCTGTATGCTGTGCTACTATCTAAGCTAACTAAAAAAACAATAAGAACGAGAAAGGTTTAATTTCACAATCTATAGCTTTGGTTATATACTAGTAGGCTATATGAAACATATAATTTAAAAGATATTAATAGTCGTTATAACGTAGTTCAATATGTAATAAAGTGATATCTGATTTGTAACCAGTCACTAAATTGCTTGGGTCCTAAGCTGGGACATGTGCATGGAAATGGCATCTCCATGTTGTCCTGCTTGGTATTGCAGTTTGACTTGTTGTTATTTATATATTTTAAAGGCTCTAAACTAAAAAAAATATTCTTTGCTAAATTGTGAATTATGAAAATAAAAATGTATTTTTAATTCACCTCGACAAAATACAGTTTTGTGCAGAACCATTCTCAAACTTAATCCTGAACTTGGTAAAACAACTTGTTTCAAGCCATCAAAATATGTTTTACGTCTTAATATGTTTTCCTGTTAACTTTTTCTTAAACTTTTTCTATTTTACTAAATATTTTTTACTATAAAATTACTATAAAATCAAAGCCATATATCTAACCAAGTTGTGTTCCAAATTTGAAGTTGATTTCACAAAAATGTAAGTTCCCATGGGATTTTGTTTAGGCATATTACCAAAAATAACCACCGGGTGACATATATTCCATTGAATTTAATTGTATGCATTCTGCCACAACAAATTAATAAATTTCTGTCCAAATATTACTTCTGTCGCAAAATATGGAACCTTGAGACTCAGACCTTTCTGACAATATGTATTTTGAAAAGGTTTTGATCATAAATTATGAAATTTGATGACGCCCAAAAGGGGAGGAGTCCGAAAAAATAATTTAGAGTAGCCTACCAATTCTATGGAAACGCAACGTCCAAGTTAATGTAGTTAATGTAGCGATAAAAATATGATATTATATTTTAGAGGATAATATATACTTTTTAGAAGATAATATTATTTTATTATTTTGTATTGACAAATACTATAGTATATGTTTTATTATGAACTTTTAGCATGAAAACCAAAGTTTCAATTATTAAAAGTGTGTTTTGAAGTTTTGTGACAAAGGTCAGAACTCCTGTTATGATGCAGATTTTTTTAAGGTGCACTCTTGTCATAAATTCATCTATTACTGTTCCTACACAATTTGTAACAAATAATAGTGCTGAAATATCTATTTAGGAGTCTTAGACCTTCCCAACGATATAGTTTGTCATGATTAGATTAGGATTTAATTGTAATATAGTGAAGTAAACGTAGGCGTCCCGATAGCGGGACGGTGACAGTTAACAAGCATGCTCGACATGATTAAATATGTAGGCTATATTAAAATAGCATTGTAGAAAGTGTGTTTTCATGTTCAGTCACTAGGAGGCGCTGCAGGATCTTCATCTGCTCTAGAAGATCAGCCCACACAATCTGAGCTCTGAAGACAAACCTCGAGACACTCTGATCCTGCTTTGTTCAAACTAGTATTTTAGGCTGTGAAGCAAGGACGAAATCTATTGAAACCTGTTTGAAATATTTTGAACAGTTCTGTTACAGTATTGGGATGTTTTTCACTGTTCTGATTGGTTGTCTCTGCTGTAGTGGGTGTGGCTGCTGTTGTGATGTCACTATCAGTCCGTCACTGATGAATCACACATTAGGCTTGTTTGAGATGAGCAAAATCTGCGAAGAACCGATCACCGGTGATCACCGCGAGATGCATGCCGGTTAGAAATGTGTCCGACTGCGTTCCGCCTGGCTCTGATGTCATGCAGACGTATGTCAAAAATCTCTCGCGAGCGCAAGGCACACCTGTCGGATTCTGCAGTCGAGCGCAGTTGCTCTCCACCGACTGCGCGGATCAAAAGCATGATGGGAAACGACTTGCTGACGACACAGCTTAATGCTCATTGGTTTAAACAACCATGATGTAATGTTCTTTTTTTTAAAATGTTTGATATTAAAACTCTGATATCATGTTTTATGTGTATAAATGATCTGTGAATATTCCCAAACTCTCTGACAGTGCGATCTCTATATGGATTATGTGATTATGTAATTAAAATATATATATATATAAACACATGTATTAAAGAAAAAAAAAGATTGATAAACACGTATTTGGAATGGGATTATATAGCCTAACAAGTGATTTGGGTGTCTTGTTCATTATATTTATTTTCATATTTAAGCAACAGAACTTAAATTACATCCAGTTTATTAGCAACACTGTGCACGAGCGTGAATCCCGTGAATCCCGATATCCATCTTTGATCTCACAGGTGTCAGATCCACTGAGAGAAGAGAGAACTGTCCGTCTTGCCTGCACTTTTTTCACTCCTCCCCTCACTTCAGCCGCCTACTCTCGACTACACTTCAGGCGAGGCAAGGCGCATCTCAAACAAGCCTAATCTCACATCAGGACACTAGGGGGCGATGAGGATGATGATGATGATGCCTTTTACAAGCCTCAGAGGATTGTTTTGCTACAGATCATTTGTGAAATAATTTGATTATTTTTGTAGCCTATTCGCCTATATCCACCCTAGAAGATGATCTGAGAGCACAGTATGAAAAGCATATAGGCTACATAAACTCCAAAGTATATACATTTGATCAAAACACATTTCCAGCCTAAAGTGTGTGGTTTTTTTTAGTGTTTTTAGTTCTACTGGCCTTATTTATGGTTTTGGAAGCTGGGAGATCAGTTTATATCAGCTCCAAATAAGGCCAGCATATACAGACTGTTTTCTACGGAAATAGACACTGTCAAAATGTTCTACCGGATGTTGCTTCTGAGTGAAGTGAGAAGTAAGAAAAAAAAAGAGAACATTCAATAGGCTATTGCAGAAAATACTGCACTGATAGGCTATGCAAATGCCTGTAGACTATATATCAATATTAAAAAATATTTATAATGAGGTTGTTTCTGCTGGAAATGAAAGTCAAACATTTCAGTTGGAAGTTGAGACATTGACCCTTAATGTGACAAATGTTTATATTCAGTGTGAAATGGCGCAGTTCAGAAACTAGCATAAATAGATGTTTTACTGAAATAATTTGATTATTTTTGTAGCCTATTCACCTATATCCACCCTAGAAGATGATCTGAGAGTACAGTATGAAAAGCATATACATAAACTCCAAAGTATATAAATTTGATCAAAACACATTTCCAGCCTAAAGTGGGTTCTCTTACGAGAGGTTCTCTCGTACTGCGTACTGAAAGTACGCACCGGGTAAAGTCTCTTTGCTCGAGATATTGAAGCCAAAATTTATCCTTAAATTTCCATATCTTGTAAACGCAGTGCAGCAGCAGTCAGACCTAGAGCGGGCAATCTAGCGCGCTCATTGGCTGCTCCGCGGCAACTGCTGCAGCCTACCACTGAGCCCCTGGCGTGACGTCACGCCCAATGAGGACGCTTCGCGCCCTCACGCGGCCAAGCCCGCCAAAATGGGAGTGGCTTAGCGTATATAAGGGGCAGTTCAGGCTGCTAACACTCGATTTTAATCTCTTCAGCGACGCTCTACGCTTCGCTGACCTCCGAGAGAAGCCGCCGCCGTCGAATCCAGCGACCAGCCAGCTTAGGACAGCGCCTGAGGAAGCCGGCCGTCTTCGCCACCTTCAGCCGTCCGTGCCAGCTACGCTATCCGGCGACAAAGTATCCTTTTCCAAACCTCTCCGTGAGCTCGCCGCCGCGACTCACGTCCTAAAAGAGCAAAGGCGTTTGTACAAAAATGCCTCGTCTTTCCTGCGGTTCGTGCCGAACCGCGCTCAGCGACGGAGACCGCCACGTGATCTGCGCTCTCTGCCTGGGCCGAGACCACGCAGCCATCGCTCTCTCGACGGGTGGCTGCATCGAGTGCGACGAGATGGCGATTTCGACCCTGCGGGCTCGACTCGCCCTCTTCAACGTCGAAGCTGTCGCTCCGCCTCTCTCCAGTGGCCCGCGGAAGAAGCAGCGCCGTGCCCAGAGACTCCCAGAGCCCGTCGCTCCGCGAACGCTCGCCGGAACCTTCCCCTCGAGCTTCGCGTTCCCCTTCACCGCCCCCCCTTCCCGACGCGCAGATGACGGCTTCGGCCCTCACTGCCGTCGACACAGGGGACGAGGCGGGGGACGACGCCATCGACAGCTGTTCTCTCCTGGCGTCGGACAGTGAAGAGTGGTCTGGATCTACACACTCCACCTCCTCTTCGACGCAGGAACCTGGCAAGGCCCGGTCTAATGTGGACGCCGAACTCATCCGCCTCCTCACCATGGCCGTCGACCAACTGGGCCTGGACTGGTCTCCACCGGAGGCGCCCGCGCCCAACAGGCTCGATGGGTGCTTTTTACCTAGCCGCCGCCTAGCGCCTGCCTCTAGGTCAGCACCCTTCCTGCCGGAGCTCCACAGCGAGCTCTCTAAATCGTGGAATGCTCCATTCTCCGCGAGACTCCGCTCCCCTGCTTCCTCGACTCTCTCCCAAGTGGACGGAGCCGTCGAAAAAGGCTACAGCCGGATTCCCCCAGTGGAAGAGGCGGTCGCAGTGCATCTTTGCCCGCCATCACCAAAATGGCGCTCAAAGTCTGCCCTCCCGTCGAAAGCCTGCAGGACCACTTCAGCCCTTGTCGGCCGCGCTTTCGCCGCCGCCGGACAAGCCGCTTCCGCCCTGCATTCTATGGCTGTCCTCCAGATCCTCCAGGCCGAACTCCTCCGCCGTTTGGACGAGAAACGCCCGGTTCAGGACATCGTGACGGATCTGCGCAGCGCGACGGATCTTTCCCTCCGCGCCACGAAATCCGCAGCACAGGCGATGGGACGATGCATGGCTTCACTCACGGTAACGGAGAGGCACCTTTGGCTGACGCTCGCCGAGATGAGTGAGTCTGAGCGCGCCGTGTTCCTCAACGCCCCGCTCTCCCCCGCCGGCCTCTTCGGCCCTGCGGTGACCGGGATCGTGGAAAGGTTTTCTGAGGTACAGAAAACGTCTCAAGCCATGAAGCTGTTCCTCCCACGACGCGTTAGCTCCGCTGCAGGCCGCTCCCAGCAGCCTCCTGCACGAAGCTCATCGCAACAACGCCCATCGCAGCCTCCATCAGCTTCGCAGCAGCGACAGGGCGGCCGCCCTCGATCGCGCTCAAACAGCCGTCACAGACCGCCTCCCCCCGGGGACCGCGACAGAAGATCGTGCTGAAGCCTGAAGCCGCGAAATCCTCCTAGCCATCGCGAAGAGGAAAAGATGCGCGAGTCCCGCCGCCGCCGCCGGACCGCCATCAAAGTTAGCCGCTCTGTCAGTCCCCTTGAACAAGGCTACTGCAGTTGTGTATTTAGCAGCCAACGAGCCACTCACAGTACACGCTCGCCTGCACACAAACGCCGTTTTCACGGCGACCCAGATAAATCACAAAAAGAGTGTAATGTCTGTATATACGGCTCACGCCGATTGTGTTCTATGTGTAGAAAATGTGCCCACTCCAATGTGTTCACCCCTACACACAAGCACGCCCCCCAGGTTTGTCACAGAGCCCACTCATATAAAGCGGGCACGCGCCGCTCGAGTGTTAAATGTAGGATTTGTGCCCACGTCCCAGTGCCCACACCTACGAAATGTCCGCTCTGCTGTACAGTTATCACAGACTATTCTCCGTCCCTAGCGACCGAGTTACTGAATGCGAAACGGCAGGCTGCTGTAACCAGCGAGCAGCATTACTCAGCAAACGAGGGCGCGCGCGCCGCGCTGATACCTCCGTTTCAGTTCCTCGAGCCCGCGCAGTGCGGCGCTCAGGACGCGGAGACCATTCTGCCCCTAGCTATGCGTGCGAAAGCATGGGAAGCTATCCCGGGCGTGTCAGAATGGGTGCTGAAGGTTGTAAGACAAGGCTATACACTGCAGTTCGCTCGCCGTCCCCCGCGCTTCCGAGCCCGTACAGTGACGAGCGTGAACCCAGAAGTAGCACACCTACTTCGCGCAGAAATAGCAAAACTGTTATGCAAGGGGGCGATAGAGCCGGTACGTCCTTCTATGAGTGAGTCAGGCTTTTACAGCCGTTATTTTCTCGTGCCCAAGAAGGACGGAGCGCTCAGACCTATATTAGATCTGAGACATTTGAACAAAGCTCTTATGAAAAGACCGTTCAAAATGATCACGACCAGACAAATCCTCGCGCAAATTCGCCCGAGGGACTGGTTCATTTCTCTCGATCTGAAAGACGCGTACTTTCAGATTCAGATCATACCCCGTCACAGGCCATTCTTGAGATTCGCCTTCGACGGTCAGGTATATCAGTACACCGTCCTGCCGTTCGGCCTGTCTTTAGCACCCCGTACATTTACGAAGTGCATGGACGCGGCGCTCGCTCCCCTGAGGCGTCAGGGGATGCGAATATTGAACTATCTGGACGATTGGCTGATTTTAGCACAATCAGAGGCGGAACTTGTGTCTCACAGAGCTGTGCTACTCAGTCATCTGGAAAACCTGGGTCTCACGGTCAATTGGACCAAGAGCTCACTGCTGCCCCGTCAGTCAGCTTCCTTTCTGGGAATACAGCTCGACTCAGTGGCAATGACGGCTCGCTTGTCAACACAGCGCGCGCGCCGTGTTCAGCGTTTGGCCGCGTCTTTCCAGAAAGACAAAGTGTTTCCCCTGAAAACGTTTCAGAGATTGCTGGGCTTTATGGCCTCAGCCGCAGCAGTGCTCCGGCTAGGTCTATTGCGTATGCGCCCCCTGCAACGATGGCTCAACGCTCGTGTACACCACCGAGCGTGGGCTTCCGGCGGTTACCGAATCAGAGTGACTCAGAGCTGTGTTTCAGCTCTGCAGCCCTGGCTTGTGACCGACTGGTATCAGCGGGGAGTTATGATGGGAACTGTCTCGTACCGAAAAGTTATCTCGACGGACGCCTCCAACCTCGGTTGGGGCGGGATATTCGAGGGCAGACCGGTCTTTGGCCTATGGTCAGACACGGAGAAGCTCCTCCATATAAACTGTCTGGAGATGATAGCGGTCGAGTACACTGTGAAACACTTCCTCCCTTTTCTGCGGGGCCACCACGTACTGGTTCGAACGGACAACATGTCTGTGGTATCGTACGTGAACCGCCAGGGCGGTGTCAGATCCAGGGCACTCTGCGATCTGGCGGAACGCCTCCTCGTCTGGGCTCAGCACCACGTGCGCTCGCTCAGAGCCACGCATGTGCCAGGACGCCTGAACGACGGACCGGACAGACTGTCCAGGAACAACGTTCCCCTCGGGGAATGGTCCCTGCACCCTCAGTCAGTCCAGTTATTGTGGCACCGCTTCGGCAAGGCGGAAGTTGACCTATTCGCGTCGACAGACAACGCCCATTGCCTAAGGTTCTTTTTTTTTAAAGAACGAGGACGCTCTGGCCCAGACATGGCCCAGATGCCCGTTATACGCGTTCCCTCCGGTCTCATTGTTACCACAAGTAATCAAGAGAATCAGGGAAATGCGTCACTCGGTGCTCCTCATAGCCCCCCGATGGGAGAACCAGACATGGTTCTCGGAGTTGGTGCGGCTGTCAGACTCAGCCCCATGGCCGATCCCGGTGAGGAAAGACCTCCTTTCCCAAGCCGGCGGATCGATTTGGCATCCTCATCCAGAGCTATGGTCTCTGCATGCATGGATAATCAATGGGTACCCGTTGTTTTGCCAGAAGGGGTCGTGAACACGATCACGCAATCTAGAGCCCCCTCTACCAGGCGGCTTTATGCGTCTAAATGGTCGGTGTTTACTAAATGGTGCACGGACAAGGGCTTACAGCCTCAAACGTGCGGAGTCTCGTGGGTGCTTTGCTTCCTTCAAGAGATGTTGGAAAGGGGCAGGTCCCCTTCCACGCTCAAAGTATATGTCGCGGCCATCGCAGCGTTCGCCGAGTCGACGCTCGGCCAGGCGATAGGAAGGAATGAGCTCATCATCCGCTTCCTTAGAGGAGCCAGGAGGATGAATCCCCCACGGCCCCCCTCGGTTCCTTTCTGGGATCTTTCCCTGGTCCTAGAGGCCCTGAAAGCACATCCCTTCGAACCGCTTCACTCTGTGGATTTGAAGTACCTCGCGCTCAAAACCGTGTTTCTGATCGCTCTTGCATCAGTTAAACGTGTGGGTGACTTGCACGCGCTCTCTGTGAGTGCTACGTGCCTCGAGTTTGGACCTAATGACTCTAAAGTCATCCTTAAACCGAGACATGGTTATGTCCCCAAAGCGATCGGTACCCCCGTTCAGAGCACAGATCATTTCGCTCTCAGCTTTGCCGGCATCAGACAACGAGGTCGATACGAACCCCCTTTGTCCTGTCAGAGCACTGAGAATTTACGTCACGCGCTCCGCCGCCTTCAGGCGCTCGGAGCAGCTTTTTGTTTCGTTCGGTGGGCGCACCAAAGGTCTCGCCGCCTCGAAACACAGCCTATCCAGATGGATAGTGGACGCTATTGCTGCGGCTTACGCGTCAAAAGACCTGCAATGCCCCTTGGGCGTTAGGGCTCATTCCACCAGAGGCATGGCCTCGTCGTGGGCTTGGTCCAGCGGGATTTCTATTCATGACATTTGTACGGCGGCAGGCTGGGCCTCCCCGTCTACATTTGTTAGGTTCTACAACCTAGAAGTCCCCGCCTTGCAGGCTAGACTTCTTTCAGTCTGAAAAAAAAAAAAAAAAAAAAGTCCTAGCGACTCACTTGTGAACTGCGCTACAAGGGTTGATGTGTTCAAATATAAGACCGGCAGTGCCGCTCTGTATGTATATCCCCTCATATAGTGCTTATGTACAGGTGCGAGCCCACTCTGTTGGCCACCTAATTTCACTTATCCATGTCCCCCGGGGCGTTCCCCCCTGGGATTCATATAGTGACTGCTTAAGCGCACACGGCGTTTACAAGGGGTTCCCGGTGCGTACTTTCAGTACGCAGTACGAGAGAACCTCTCGTAAGAGAACGTACTCGGTTACTTACGTAACCTCGGTTCTCTCTAGAAGAGGGAACGAGTACTGCGTTCCCTGCCGTGTCGCGCTTCGAGCTCATTTCGCTTCAGCGATCAAAATCGAGTGTTAGCAGCCTGAACTGCCCCTTATATACGCTAAGCCACTCCCATTTTGGCGGGCTTGGCCGCGTGAGGGCGCGAAGCGTCCTCATTGGGCGTGACGTCACGCCAGGGGCTCAGTGGTAGGCTGCAGCAGTTGCCGCGGAGCAGCCAATGAGCGCGCTAGATTGCCCGCTCTAGGTCTGACTGCTGCTGCACTGCGTTTACAAGATATGGAAATTTAAGGATAAATTTTGGCTTCAATATCTCGAGCAAAGAGACTTTACCCGGTGCGTACTTTCAGTACGCAGTACTCGTTCCCTCTTCTAGAGAGAACCGAGGTTACGTAAGTAACCGAGTACGTTTTGTGTGTGTGTGTTTTTAGTTCTACTGGCCTTATTTATGGTTTTGGAAGCTGGGAGATCAGTTTATATCAGCTCCAAATGAGGCCAGCGTATACAGGCTGTTTTCTACGGAAATAGACACTGTCAAAATGCTCTACAGGATGTTGCTTCTGAGTGAAATGAGAAGTGAGAAAAGAAAAAAAAGAGAATATTCAATAGGCTATTGCAGAAAATACTGCACTGGTAGGCTAAGTAAATGCCAGTAGACTATATATCAATACACCATGCCATTTGATTCCATCGCTGTACTGTCATTTTAAAATTACTTTAAAAAATATTTATAATGAGGTTGTTTCTGCTGGAAATGAAAGTCAAACATTTCAGTTGGAAGTTGAGACATTGACCCTTAATGTGACAAATGTTTATTTAGTGTGAAATGGCGCAGTTCAGAAACTAGCATAAATAGATGAAACAGAGCCTCACATGATCACACCAACAAATGTGTGAACTTTAGTCATGTGCTTCATAAACATGCTGACCATATTTTATATGCAACAGATATTGTTCCTAAAATAAAACTTGTACAACTTTAGGACGTTGCATTGAGCCATAATAGGCCAAATAAAAAAAATACAAAATTCTTAAAACATGCATCGTTACAAGATCCAAATTATTGTGCTTTATAACATTATTTATGTATAATGACAATAGTAACTATCATGAAACTGCTCAGAGGGTAACCCACAATCAAAAATCAAACCAAAAAAAGGCAAAGGCCAAAACCCAGGGTAAACAGTCCAACAGTCATGGAACACAGGGAAGAGCAGAAAGTCAAAACCAGAACATGAGAAACAAAAGGCAGCACACTTATAAATGCAGTGTAGACACAAACAATACTTCACAATGAAAGGCTGAGTGAACAGGGTTTATATAGGGTTTATAACAAGGTAATGAGAAACAGCTGTAGACAATCTTGGATTATGAGACCAGGCAATGAATTATGGGTAATGTTGATCTTGATGGAAAGACGGGGGTGGAGCCAGCTGGTGATCGTGACAGTAACTATATTTCGGTGGAAACGTACTCGGTTACCTAACGTAACCTCGGTTCTCTCTAGAAGAGGGAACGAGTACGTAATGTAAAATTACACGCCGGGTAAATCTCTTTGCTCGAAATATTGAAGCCAAAATGTATCCCTAAATTTGTATATATTTTCAACGCAGTGCAGCAGCAGGCAGACCTAGAGCGGGCTGTCTTGCGCGCTCATTGGCTGCCCTGCGGCAACTGCAGCAGCCTACCACTGAGCCGGGTGTGACGTCGCGCCCTCACGCATCAAATGCCCGCCAAAATGGGAGTGGCTTGCGTATGAAAGGACGGCTCAGGCTGCTTACCACTGGTTTTCATCACCTGAAGCGAAATGAGCTCGGGGCGCGACACGGCAGGAAACGCAGTACTCGTTCCCTCTTCTATGTAAAAAAATACAATTCTGTGTAATGTAAAATTACGCACCGGGAACCCCGTTGTCAACGCCGTGTGCGCTAAGCATTCACTACATGAATCCCAGGGGGGAAAGCCCCGAGGGACACAGATAAGTGAGAAACAGGCGGCCAAAAGAGTGGGCTCGCCAATGTATACATCAGCACTTCGAAGGGGATATACATACAGAACGGCACCGCCGGTCTATACTGAACTCATCTACCCTTGTAGCGCAGCTCAACCAGGGCAGTCGTTAGAGACTTTTAGACTGAAAGAAGTCTAGCCTGCAGGGCGGGGAACTTCCAGGTTATAAAACTTAACAAATGTAGAGGGGGAGGCCCAGCCTGCCGCCGTACAAATGTCATGAATAGAAATCCCACTGGACCAAGCCACGAAGAGGCCATGCCTAATGTCCTAACGCCCATAGGCATTGCAGATCTTTTGACGCATAAGCCGCAGCAATAGTGTCCACTATCCATCTGGATAGGCTCTGTTTCGAGGCGGCGAGACCCTTGGTGCGCCCACCAAACGAAACAAAAAGGGAGATGTAAAAAGCGTGATGTAAATTCTCAGCGCTCTGACAGGGCAAAGGAGGTTCGCGTCGACCTCGGCTGCCGGATGTCGGCAAAGCTGAGAGAGTGAAACGATCTGCGCTCTGAAGGGGGTGCCGATCGCTTTGGGGACATAACCATGTCTCGGTTTCAGGACGACTTTTAGAGTCATTAGGCCCGAACTCGAGACACGCAGCGCTAACATGATAGCGCGTGTAAGTCACCCACACGTTTAACTGATGCAAGAGCGATCAGAAACGCAGTTTTGAGCGCGAGGTACTTGAGATCCACAGAGTGTAATCGGTTCAAAGGGATTGTGCTTTCAGGGCCTCTAGGACCAAGGAAAGATCCCAAATAGGAACTGATGGGGGCCGGTGGGGGATTCATCCTCCTGGCTTCTCTAAGGAAGCGGATGATGAGCTCGTTCCTTCCTATCGCCTGGCCGCGCGTCGACTCGGCGAACGCTGCGATGGCCGCGACATATACTTTGAGCGTGGAGGGGGACCTTCCCATGTCCAACAGCTCTTGAAGGAAGCAAAGCACCCACGAAACTCCGCACGTTTTTGGTTCTAAGCCTTTGCCAGTGCACCATTTAGTAACACAGACCATTTAGACGCATAAAGCCACCTGGGGGCTCTTGACTGCGTAATCGTGTTCACGACCTCTTATGGCAGAGCAACGGGGTACCGAATCGGCGCCAAAATAACTGGACAGACTCTGGGTGCAGGGACCATTCACCCAGGGGAATCCCACTGGACCAAGCCCACGAAGAGGCCATGCCTAACGCCCTAAAGCCCAAAGGGCATTGCAGGTCTTTTGGCGCATAAGCCGCAGCAATAGTGTCCACTATCCATCTGGATAGGCTCTGTTTCGAGGCGGCGAGACCCTTGGTGCGCCCAACTGGCGCTTCAGGCGTCCGGGCACATGCGCGGCTCTCTGAGCGAGCGCAAAGGGTGCTGAGCCTAAACGAGCAGGCGTTCCGCCAGATTGCAGAGGGTTCTGGATCTGACACCGCCCTGGCGGTTCTCGTATGATACCACAGACATGTCCGTTCGAACCAATACGTGGTGGCCCCGCAGAAATGGGAGGAAGTATTTCAAGGTGTTCTCGACCGCTATCATCTCCAGACAGTTTATATGGAGGCGCTTCTCCGTGTCTGACCAGAGGCCAAAGACCGATCTGCCCTCGAGAATACCGCCCCAACCTAGGTTGGAGGCGTCCGTCGAGATAACTTTTCGGTACGAGACCGCTCCCATTGTCACTCCCCGCTGATACCAGTCGGTCACTATCCAGGGCTGCAGAGCTGAAACGCAGCTCTGAGTAACTCTGATTCGCGAACCGCCGGAGGCCCAGGCTCGGTGATGTACACGATCAGCCAGCGTTGCAGAGGGCGCATTCGCAATAGACCTAGCCGGAGCACTGCTGCGGCTGAACCCATAAAGCCCAGCATTCTCTGAAACGTTTTCAGGGGAAAAACACTGCCCTTCTGGAAAGACGTGGCCAGACGCTGAACACGGCGCGGCGCGCAGTGTTGACAAGCGGGCCGTCATCGCCATCGAGTCGAGCTCTATTCCCAGAAAAGAGGTTGACTGACGGGGCATCAGTGAGCTCTTGGTCCAGTTTATCTGAGGCCCTCAGGGAAGCGAGAGCCACGTTCATGCACTTCGTAAATGTACGGGGTGCTAATGACAGGCCGAACGGTAGGACGGTGTACTGATATACCTGACCATCGAAGGCGAATCTCAAGAATGGCCTGTGATGGGGTATGATCTGGATCTGAAAGTACGCGTCTTTCAGATCGAGATAAATAAACCAGTCCCTCGGGCAAATTTGCGCGAGGATTTGTCTGGTCGTGAGCATTTTGAAACGGTCTTTTCATGAGAGCTTTGTTCAAATGTCTCAGATCTAGTATAGGTCAGAGAGCTCCGTCCTTCTTGGGCACGAGAAAATAAAGGCTGAAAAAGCCTGACTCGCTCATAGAAGGATGTACTGGCTCTATTGCCCCCTTGCACAACAGTTTTGCTATTTCTGCGCGAAGTAGGTGTGCTACTTCTGGGTTCTCGCTCGTCACAGTCCGGGCTCGAAAGCTCGGGGGGCGGCGAGCGAACTGCAGCACATAGCCCTGCATTTACAACGTTCAGCACCCATTCTGACATGCCGGGATCGCTTTCCCATGCTTTCGCACGCATAGCTAGGGGCAGAATGGTCTCTGTGTTGTGACCGTCGCACTGTGTGGGTTCGAGAAACTCAAACGGAGGTATCAGCGCGGCGCGCGTGCCCTTGTTGTCTGAATAGTGCTGCTCGCTGACGACAGCAGACAGCAGCCGGCTGTTTCACATTCAATGACTCGGTCGCTTGGGACGGAGAACAGTTTGTTTGAACAGCGGAGGAGTTCGGCCTGGAGAATCTGGAGGACAGCCATAGAGTGCAGGGCGGAAGCGGCCTGTCCAGCGGTGGCGAAGGCGCGGCTGACATGGGCTGAAGTGGTCCTGCAGGCTTTAGACGGGAGGGCAGACTTTGAGCGCCATTTTGCTGATGGGCGGGCAAAGGTGCACTGCGACCGCCTCTTCCACTGGGGGAATCTGGCTGTAACCTTTTTCGACGGCTCCGTCCACTTGGGAGAGAGTCGAAGAGGCAGGAGAGCGGAGTCTCGCGGAGAATGGAGCGTTTCACGATTTAGAGAGCTCGGCGTGGAGCTCTGGCAGGAAAGGTGCCTGAGGCGGGCGCCTCTGGCGGAGACCATTCGAGGGCCAAGTTGGTCGACGGCCATGGTGAGGAGTCCACGAACTCATAAGTTTGGCGTCCACATTAGACCGGGCCCGGACAGATTCCTGCGTCGAAGAGGAGGCGGAGCGTAGAGATCCGGACCACTCTTCACTGTCCGACACCAGGAGAGAACAGCTGTCGTCAATGGCGTCTTCCCCCCGCCTCGTCACTCTAGGTCGATGACAGTGAGGGCCAAAGCTGGCATCTGCGCATCGGGAAGGGGAACGCGAAGCTCGAAGGGGAGGGTTCCGGCGAGTGTTCGCATGTGACGAGCTCCGGGAGTCTCTGGGCACGGCGCTTCTTCTTACGTGGGCCACTGGAGAGCGGAGCGACAGCTTCGCCGTCAAACATGGCAAGTCGAGCCCGCAGGGTCGACATTGCCAGTTCTTCGCAGCGAATGCAGCCACCCGAAGAGAGAGCGAGGGCTCACGGCCCAGGCAGAGAGCGCAGATACACTCTGTCGCTGAGCACGGCTCGGCATGAACCACAGGAAAACCGAGGCATTTTGAAACAAACGCCTCGCTCTTTTAGCACGTGAGTCACAGCCCGCTCTAGGTCTACCTGCTGCTGCCACTGCGTTGACAATATATACAAATTTAGGGATACATTTTGGCTTCAATATCTCGAGCAAAGAGACTTTACCCAGTGCGTAATTTTACATTACGCAGTACGAGAGAACCTCTCGTAAGAGAACGTCTCGGTTACGGATGTAACCCTCGTTCCCTGAGTAGGGAACGGAGACGTTACGTCGAATGACGACGAATGGGGGTTCGCTTAGAAGCCTATCCTCTTCGAATATTAATAAAACGAGCCAATGGCAAGCAAATGCCATGGGTCTGCTGAATTTGCATAGCGTAACTCCGCCCCACTGTGTGGGTATATAAGGAAGTGAGCCGGCAACATGCAGATATGTTTCTTCGCTGAAGGAGCCAAGCTGAACTCAGGCTGTTCCAGCGGTACAGCGGAAGTGGCAGGAAGACGTAACGTCTCCGTTCCCTACTCAGGGAACGAGGGTTACATCCGTAACCGAGACGTTCCCTTTCGTTGTCACTTCGAGTTACGTCGAATGACGACGAATGGGGTTCCCAGTCCAATCACGCCACCTCGGCTGTCTTCCAGTGCCCTGCGTAAGTCTGAGCTCCCTGTCGTGAGACTAGCACGGACGAAGGACTCCTACTTAACACAGGAATACCAAGGTACACTGGGAAGCATATCACAGTGGGAAATATGCAATCAGTGCCCGCCCGAAGGGGGGGGGACTTAAGAAAAACACATATGACCCGGAGGGGGGTGCATACGGAGAACACTGGGGTGTCCAGCCCGTAGGGTGGAGTATTTCAACCCCAGGGGTGGCAGATTGGCTTGCCAAGGGAAAGACACATGCTCGAAGGAGGCTTACAGTGGAAATACACACGTGGGGGTCGCCCAGCGGGGGGGAACCATGCACATGGTGGCACCTAGCCAACGCGAAAGGCTGCCGGAGGCATAACTCTGGCGTTGACGTCAACAGCGCTGGAGGAACTCAGGGCTTATCAGGCTCACCTGAGGAAAATATCGCACGTATCCAGTCCGTGGAGTGGAATGGCGAGCAAGCGAAGACACCTGAGCGGGTCCTAGCACCGGCTGGTTGAAGCGAGTATTCGGGAGGACACTGGCTCCACTCGGAGATTATAGAATCTGGCGAATGTGTTGGGTGTCGCCCAGCCTGCAGCTCTGCAGATGTCTGTCAGCGAGGCGCCATGCGCTAGAGCCCAAGAGGAGGCCACACTCCGAGTGGAGTGGGCCGTCACACCAAGGGGGCACGGTCGACCTTGCTGCTGGTAAGCCAAAGCAATGGCGTCCACTATCCAGTGAGACAACCTTTGCTTGGAGAGAGCCCTTCCCTTCAGCTTCCCACCATAACAGACAAAGAGCTGGTCTGAGGTCCTGAAACACTGCGTTCTGTCCACGTAAGCACGGAGGGCGCGTACTGGACAGAGCAAAGCCAAGGCTGGGTCTGCCTCCTCCAGGGGCAGCGCTTGCAGGTTCACCACCTGGTCCCGGAAGGGAGTGGTGGGAACCTTGGGCACATATCCAGGCCGGGGTCTCAGGATCACGTGAGAAAGGCCGGCCCGAATTCCAGGCACGCTTCGTCTACAGAAAATGCATGCAGGTCCCCTACCCTCTTGATGGAGGCCAAAGCAACCAGGAGCGCTGTCTTAATCGACAGGAACTTAAGCTCCACTGATTGCAGAGGCTCAAAGGGAGCACTCTGCAGGGCAGTTAGTACCACTGAGAGGTCCCAAGAGGGAACGAGAGGAGGGCGAGGAGGCTGTAGTCTCCTTGCTCCTCTCAGGAACCTGATAACCAGGTCGTGCTTTCCCACGGACTTACCATCAACTGCGTCGTGATGTGCGGCGATAGCGGCAACATATACTTTCAGGGTGGAGGGAGACAGCCTTCGCTCCAACCCATCCTGCAGGAAGGAAAGCACAACACTGATTGGGCATGATCTGGGGTCTTCTGAGTGAGAAGAGCACCAAGAGACGAAGAGGTTCCACTTCAACGCGTAGGCATGTCTAGTGGACGATGCTCTAGCGGAAGTGATGGTAGCCACCACCGCTGGTGGTAGGGTACTCAAACCTGCCTCGTCCCGTCCAGGAGCCACACGTGGAGGTTCCAAAGATCGGGACGAGGGTGCCAAAGGGTGCCCCGTCCCTGAGAAAGGAGGTCCTTCCTCAGAGGAATTGGCCAGGGAGGTGCTGTCGCGAGGAGTACAAGTTCGGAGAACCAGGTTCGGGTGGGCCAGTGCGGCGCAACCAATATGACCTGCTCCTCGTCCTCCCTGATCTTGCACAGGGTCTGTGCAAGAAGGCTCACTGGGGGAAACGCATACTTGCGGAGGCCCCGGGGCCAGCTGTGCGCCAGAGCGTCCGTGCCGAGCGTGCCCTCGGTCAGGGAGTAAAACTGGGCGCAGTGGGATGAGTCGTGGGAGGCAAACAGGTCTACCTGTGCGTCCCCGAACTGATCCCAAATCAGCTGGACCGCCTGGGGATGGAGTCTCCATTCTCCAGGAAGAGGCTGAAGCCGTGAGAGCTCGTCGGCTGCACAGTTCAGGTCTCCCGGAATATAAATGGCTCGAAGCGACCTCAGATGCTTCTGACTCCATAAGAGGAGGTGGCGGGCGAGTTGCGACATACGGCGGGAGCGTAGACCACCTTGTCGGTTGATGTACGCTACTGTCGCGGTATTGTCTGATCGGACTAGTACGTGCTGGTTCTTGAGCAGCGCCCGGAAGCGGTGCAGAGCGAGACGTACTGCCAGCAACTCGAGGCAATTGACATGCCATAGGCGGTGGGGTCCTGTCCAGGAGCCCGCGGCAGCATGTCCATTGCACATGGCACCCCAGCCCGTGGAGGAGGCATCCGTTGACACAACAACATGCCTGGAAACTCGTTCTAGGGGCACTCCGGCCCGTAGAAAGCTGAGGTTCGTCCACGGAGAGAAGGTCTGACGGCAGGTCGGAGTAACTGGTACTCGGAGCTTGCCCTGGTGCCATGCCCACCTCGGGACTCGATCGTGAAGCCAGCGCTGAAGCGGTCTCATATGAAGCAATCCGAGCGGCGTTACCGCGGCTGCAGATGCCATATGCCCCAGGAGCCTCTGAAAAAGTTTCAGTGGAACCGCACTCTTGCTCTGGATTTGTCTCAGGCAAGTCAGCAGTGACTGCGCGCGCTCGCTCGTAAGCTGCGCGCACATGGCGACCGAGTCCATTTCCATACCGAGAAAAGAGATCCTCTGCACGGGGCAAAGTTTGCTCTTCTCCCAGTTGACCCGAAGGCCCAGACGGGCTAGGTGCCGGAGCACTAGGTCCCTGTGTTCGCAAGCCTGGTCCCGAGAGTGAGCTAGGATTAGCCAGTCGTCGAGATAATTCAGGATGCGAACCCTGTGTTGCCGTAGCGGCACAAGGGCTGCCTCGACGACCTTCGTGAAGACGCGAGGAGACAGGGACAGCCCGAATGGGAGAACCGCGTACTGGTATGCCTGCCCCTCGAAAGCAAACCGTAGAAACGGTCTGTGTCGAGGAAGAATGGAGACATGAAAGTAGGCGTCCTTCAGGTCGATCGCTGCAAACCAATCCTGTGGCTGCACACATTCGAAAATGCGCTTGGCCGTGAGCATCTTGAACGGAAGCCTGTGAAGGGAACGGTTCAAGACGCGCAGATCCAGGATTGGTCGTAACCCACCGGTTTTCTTGGGGACAATGAAGTAGGGGCTGTAGAAGCCGGACCTCATTGCGGCTGGAGGGACAGTCTCGATCGCAACCCTTCGCCAGCAGTGGTGGCGACCTCCGCTCTCATGACAGGGGCATTGGCCAACCGACCATAGTGAAGCGGACTCCCCTGAAGCGGGGAGGAGACCCGCGCGACACTGAATCGCATAGCCGAGCCTGATGTGTTCGCGCGAGCCAGCGGGACAGGTTGGGAAGCTCTAACCAGGCTCCCAAGGACTGTGCCAGCGGGGGTCATGCGAACGACAGACGTCCCCCCGGGGTGTGCAGCGAAGCGGCATGACCGGACTCCGGACGTGGGTGGCATAGCGGCCCGGTGTGGGGGGCACGGTCATTAGCCGCGTCCTGCCAGAGGGAGCCAGGGAAGGACCAGCGTTCCACTGGGGGCATGCTCTGGCAGGGGTCTGGCGACAGAAGGGGTATGAGAGCGGCGGGGCCCGTGGGCGGCGCGCACTGTCATTCCCTTCTGGGGGGCTCAGAGATGGTGGGATATCAGTTCTTTCTTTAACCACAATTAGGGTGCTGCCCACCCGTGGGGTGAGCAGCGGGGAGTGGAGAACAAAAGATTCTCCCCCGGCCCCTCCACCGGGGGAAGGAGTGGTCCTTGCTACCATCTCCTGGGAAGAACTGATGGCCATCTCTGAGCAAGCCCGTCTCAGGAGCGCCGCTTGGCCTGGCGTTTAGCGGGGCGCGGGGCTGGATGAGGGCTGGAGGCGCCTGCTCTGCGGCGTCCCTCCACGACGCGGCCCGGGTGAAGGCTTGCTGCTTGGGGCCCGTGCGGGAGGGGGCTGGGAGCCGCGGTGAGGGCGCCCTCGAGCGGCGAGCAGGCTGAGGCGTCTGAACCGACGGCTGGGTGGAGTGGCAGCAGCGGGCCGTCGGGGCAGAATATGACGAATAGCCTCAGTCTGCTTTCTGGGCGGTTGAAAAACTGTTGGGCAAAATCTTCAACCGCTCCGCCGAAGAGGCCAGCCTGGGATATGGGGGCGTCAAGCAGACGAGAGTCCGCTCAGCGTCCCTCATATCGGCCAGGTTGAGCCAGAGGTGTCTCTCCTGGACCACACTAGTGGACATCACCTGGCCCAGGGAGCGTGCGGTCACTTTCGTCGCCCGGAGAGAGCGAGGATCAGTGGCGGCACGCAGCTCATTGAAGAGCCCTGGGTCAGTCCTCCCCTCGTGCATGTCCCTGAGCATCTGGGCCTGGTAGACCTGCAGAGTGGCCATGGCATGCAATGAGGCGGCTGCCTGCCCCCGCAGCTCTATAGGTCTTCGCCACCAGGGTCGACGAAAACCTACAGGCCTTTGGAGGGGTGCTTAGGATCACCACGGGAAGAAGCACTCTGTGGACACAGTTGCATCGCAACAGAGCGTTCAACCATAGGTACCCCCAGTGTACCCGTAAAACAGCCGCCTGATCGAGAGGAGGAAAAGGCGGAGGAGGTCGTTCGAGCGATCACGGGAAGGACAAGGGTGCCTTCCAGGACCTCGAGACCTCCTCATTGCACATCCGGGAAGAAAGGCATTGGGGTTTGGACGCCGACGTGAATCGGCGGCCGCACCCAAAAACCAATCGTCCAGACGCGATGCAGCTCGGGGGCAGGGTGGCGGAATTGCACTCTATACCCGATGCTCGCGTGCTGCCCGGGGAAAGCATGGCCCGTCAGCTCGGGATCAGGATCGGGCAATGCTGACGCGCCCGGAAGGCGGCAGCACAGCCGACCCTTCATCTCTCCGAGGACTCCTGCCCACCTTGTGATGCTGTGATCGACATAGCATCGTCATTAGGAGCGCCAGACGGCGCACTCGGTCCGCACACCGACCGTTTGGCCGGGACTGATCGAGCGACATACATCCGGTCGGCTCGCGGGTTTGCGGCACTTGAGAGGGGGATGTGGCTCCGAGTGGACGAATCGTCGGTTGTTTGTTGCCACACCGTCACCCTCAGGTCACCCTGGCCACCAGCCGAAGTACCAGCTCTATTTGCACTAGAGCTGGTAGATCGGGGGTGTGGATGAGGGGACTCTCACTCTTTCGAGATCACTGAGTCTCGACCGTAGTGTCGCGATGGTCATGGTTTCCGCAATGAAAAACATGAGTCATCCACAAGCGCTGCTTTGGCGCTGTGCTCTAAGCCCAAACACGCAAAACAGCGATTGTGCCCATCTAATCACAGACAGCCAGTGACCACAACCAGAAGGGCACGGGCGATGCATCTTTAAAAAGACGTGCCACGCGCTTTGCTCTTTTAGAGAGAAGGAAGATCCCCGCAGATGCTGAAGCGACCAGGGAGAGAACACACACACACTGGCAGATCAACTGCTCAGATCGCAGGGAATGTGCACTCGCTGGAACTCGCTGTCACACCAACACCTGGAGGGGAAGCTCGTCTCGAAGAGGAATAGAGATGATACTCAGGATGGCTTGTGGAGTGAAGGATAAACTTGGCTCCGAAAGCGAAAACATATCTGCATGTTGCCGGCTCACTTCCTTATATACCCACACAGTGGGGCGGAGTTACGCTATGCAAATTCAGCAGACCCATGGCATTTTGCTTGCCATTGGCTCGTTTTATTAATATTCGAAGAGGATAGGCTTCTAAGCGAACCCCCATTCGTCGTCATTCGACGTAACTCGAAGTGACAACGAGAAGGGAACTCTTTGGTTATCATGTTAAGAGGGTTTATTACACTGATTTGTCATAAATGTTTAGTTTCCATCGACTGTGACTCATGTGACTTCATGTACACAGACACGCTATATGCACTGTTTATTCTCCCTGACTGAAGAGTTTCTTTATAAACCTCATCTACTAATATTTTATAATAAAAGTCTTTATAATTTGTTTCGTACATGTGGATAGCGCTAAACTTACCATTTCATCTGATTGGCCAAACCGCAATGTTTTCAGTACAGGCCTTAATTCTGTCAGGTAGAATAAGAGTCACAATGACAAAATCCCATGTAAGCTTTTGTGACAATGCAAAACCACCAGTTGCTGAAATTAGGTACCCAGTAGAGTTTTTATAAAAAAAATTCTAGACAAACTGGTCCCCATGGTGATTGACATGTTTTTTTGAATCATTGGATTCACTCAGGCTCCATCAAACAGGTAATCTGGCCTCTATTTCTTTAATCTTAAAGAAAAAAATTAAAGGGGTCATGACATGAGAAACCAAATTTGCCCTGATCTTTTGGTATATAAGAGGTCTTTGTACCATTAAAATGTCCTGCAAGTTTCATAGCTTAAGACGTCCTCCTCATTATAAACGAATCATTTATTTTAATCAAGCTCTAAATACAGCTCGTTCTGGATCCATGGTAAGAAGTGACGTCACGGTACGAAGTGACGTACCAGCGTTTTGCATATGAGCGCCTCCAGAACAAGACAACTACGCTTTAAGCGGAAGACAACTACGCTCATTTCGTATCATTGTCGCCCCCGCGCGCACGTAGCCTCACAAGTGTTCAGTCGACGGACAGCGAGTGGGTCTGTGTACAGGGAAATCACGATGCCACGCAGATGTGCTGTTCCTGGCTGTGGACAAACAATATCTTTGAATACGCTGCCGAAAGATCCAGACGTCAGGGAAAAATGGATGCACTTTTTTTTGCGGACGTCCCAGTCACGGCAGTGTTCATTTAAGCGTTTTGTTCTATACATTTGAAGGATGACTGTTTTGAGAACAAATCCCAATATGATGCTGGCTTTGCCAGAAAACTGTTGCTCAAAGATAAGTCCGTGCCGACTATTCTGGGCTCAGACAACGACGACGCAAACTGTAAGTAATGTATTTAAAACTTTAAACTATTTAAATACGCTGAATCCGCAAATGTTCTGGCTGGGGCGTTAATAATTGATGCATAGGCACTGACGTTAGCCAATCATAACAGTGGGCGTTAACACTGAACTCTTAAAGGGGAAACACCCTCAAAACAGACTGTTTGAATCAGAGGATGAGAAACAGGGTGGGAAAAGGTCATAAATCACTACATTTTTAAAAGTTTTTTTGTAAAAAAAAACTATAGTAATACTATAATTGCACCTAAAGGAACATAAAAAAGATCTTAATTTGAGTTCCAAAGACGAACGATAGTCTTACGGATTGTGGAACGACATGAGGGTGATGAATTAATGACAGAATTTTATGTTTTTAGGTGAACTATCCTTGAAGAAGACTGATCGGGCAGTAAGAAGTGAAATGCAGGGTTTTTTAAAGGGGTCATGACATGTTTTTTTTTATTATTATTATTGAGGAAATCTGAGAGCTTTCTGTCCCTCTATTGACGGTCTATGCAACTACAACTTTGATGCTTCAAAAAGTACATAAAGAGATTGTAAATCTAATCCGAATTAAGTGGTTTAGTCCAGATTTTTCTAAGAGACATGATCGCTTTATATGATGATACGTTTTATCTTCCGCAAGAACCAATGAGGCTCATTCTAGTGTTATGCACATTCGATCTTCCACAATAACCAATGGGGTTCATTCAGCCTGTCCCCAGAGAGAGGGCATTAGGGGGCAGTAAAATAAAATTGACATTTGAAGTAAATCCTGCTTTTTATTTCAGACTGATAGTAATATCCACATTTGGTCAAAACTAAATTGCATCTCTTCATTGAAACATGAGGTTTCAATGAAACTGAGGTAAACATGAAATGTGTTGCATGTTTTTTGTGTTTTAGTGAACTGAAGTGACATTGGTGTCACCAGAAAGTGAAATAATCAAATATTTTTTAACTCAATATAAATCATTATAAAGTCACTCTGACTCATATACCAAATCCATAAATCAAATAATCAATGAATAAATATGCATATAACTTGAACACAAACAAGCAAAACAATTATGGGCAAAACAAGTTTTTATTTTTATAATACTTTTATAAAACTGTGATGCGATGCGACTTATGTTATAAACAGCACTTTATATAGAAGCAAAAGCGGAATAAAATGAAATGTTCAGACAGTAAAATCATTTGTAACTTTAGTATGAACACAGAATATCGGAGCGACGCTAAGAGCATTTAACACTTCAGTCCTCATCAAAACACTCACTTTACATTTCAGATGTCACATTCACATCTTATTAGTAGACAGAGAGATGGATTAACTTTTGATGGAAAAACAAATATTGGCTTGGCTATATTGTAAGCTTGCAAGGTTTTCAAGTAAGTCTATAAGCAGCATAAAAAAAAAAAGGGTGGAATGTAACAGTGCAACAGCATCAAATAAAACCAAGCAATAGTAAGGAAGAATAAAATAATTTGCACATTAAGTTCAGTATGCAATATTCTGTAAAAAGTGTAACAATAATCAAGCCTTCTTACAGAGAGTAACAAAGTCAAGTGACATAAAGAGTGACATAAATCAAACTGACTCTTAATACAATAATGGAATATGATTGGTATCACCGCAGACGACACCGTTACATCAACTTCATAACAAATGAAAGCATGTTTCTCTGTTTTATGCCAAATCAAATGAAAGTCTCACTTATTACATTCACATCTCAAAAGCATATGTGGGTTCACTTCAAACACTGTTAATGTATTTACTGTTGCAATGATATAAACTACTGCTGTCGGAGTTGCCCGTTTCAAAGCATGCTTTCTGTTCCTTGACCAGCATTAGCATCTGTGAGAAAATACAAAGGGAATCAAGAAATTAAAAAAGAAAATTAACATTAAATTAACATTATCATGCTGTGTGTTATAAACTCAAGAGTCAGGAGTCCTGCTGTAACAATTACTCTTATTTGTTTTAAACAATGAATCAATTGGTAAAATTGGTAACTTTAACTGACCAATACATTAACAGATACTGTGTTAGGCACTAGAGAGCCAGGAGTGGGAAAAATTTAATTCTCAAATATGTCACAACGTTAATATACAAGGCCAGTGTGTCGCACAGAGAGATTATGTAAGGATTCTCTGTAGTAAAAACAAAACTTTTACAATTTTATTAAAACCAGATTAATGTCATCTCTGTCTGTTAATGAAGTTAATGTTGTAATGTCTAAATAAAACCCAGTCCTTATTTCACACACAAAAGCGCTCTGTGTTTTAACCTTCTAACTTGTACACAGACAGGCTTCAGAGGGTCTATAAATATGTAATTTTATTATCTCTGTGGACAATTATTCTTAATTAAATTTGCTGGTGAGTTATTATATGACTTCTCAATCGCAGGGTATGTTCAGATTATTGTACTTCAAAGCATCAAGATTGATCATATTGATGGTGTTTCTTGTCAACGTTGGTTATATCTGAATGAACAAACAAACTAAATGAAGTCACATAATACATACACAAAACATGATGCAAATGCTGCAAAAGATCAAACACAGATCATATCTGCAGTAACTGTGTTTGATTTTTCTACAGAGATACAGAGATACAGCCCACATTAGTTCAGTGACAAACTGTTATTCTTTCAACAGTAATCATTAAAGAACACTAATTAACATATTATGAAAACAAACAAAACATGATAAAAGTTCTCAATAAATACTGAATAATTATATATTTGTCTCTCCAGAAGGATATGTATGAATTACTTACACTGTTGTTCTGATTGTCTATACTTCATGCAATAAAAAAAACAGCTACAGCCAAAAGCATCAGACCAACACTGGCACCAGATATTCCTGATACAGCACCTGACCGATCTGAACCTGTAATGATAAAGACAGACATTAGTGTGAATGTGTCTGATCTATAACACACACACTATAAACATCAGCACTATATAACCTGTATGTATGTATGTATGTGTATAGTTAGGGCCCAAGCCCTGAAAGGGCGCAGAGCCCTATTGTTCTTCTAAGGATTATTAGGTCCCAAGCCTTGAAAAGGCAAAGGCCCTATTGTTTATTAACGACTATTCATGCACTTTTAGGGCCCTTAATGTGCTCAAAAACTCTTGAAACACTTTGCACACAGGTCAGAACCCCGGGTTCTGAAGGCCGGGCTGAAGCTGGGACCCGGGCGTGGCAGAGGGGCTCGACAGCGCCCCCTTGAACGGGGTCCGAAAACTTGAAACTGAAGCTGAAACTGAAGTCAAGACATTGAGGATGCTAAATTGCCAGGGGATTTTTGATATCTCGAACGGTTTGGCCGTGGCGAGGAAACAAATTTATGCCAAGAAAAGAGAAACACAATGTGTTATAACTTCTGCATACATATATTGATCTTGACGAAACTTTCAGCAGTGTGTTCGTTGTAAGAGGCCGATCACATAGATGTGACTATTGTGTGAGCAAATTTTATAGCGCTACCAACTGACAGCAGGAAGTGTGTCACTTTCAAGATGCTTTTGACAAAAGTGGGGGGGTTAATTTTACCTACAGTCACAAAAATCAGTATGTATATTGTTCTCCCCGAGCCGGACAACTTTCTAATTTACAGTCATTAGCTTCCGACCAGCGGAATAGGGCTATTTAACAAAAACAAATAAAAATCAAGTCATACTATACTGCCCTCTAGTGATGTCTGACAGTCAATGCCAGCATTAAAGGTGTAAATGAGATCAAAATAGTTTATACATACATATATATTTATTAGGGATGTGACTGTGTGATGATATTTTCCCACCGGTTAATCGACGTGTGACCACACACACACACACACACACACTGCAATCTTAACATCGCAGCCTGTTCATTATAGCCGTCATAAAATAGTCAACCTAACATATAAAAATTACACTGCTCTGTTTAAATAGTCAGTATTACAATTCGTACCAGTCAGCTTAAGCACCGCTCCACTGTGATGTTTGCAAGTACATTTTTGCGCGTGTGAAGAGGACGATTTTTCCCCCTCAATATTGGAATGTGAGTTAAGTACAAAAATGTACGATGGAGGGCCAAAGCCGGTGCCCACCGCCACCCTTTGTAACTAAAGGCACCAGGGGTGGCGGTTTGCAACGGCTTGGGCCCGCAATCGCTGCTTGCAGCTATATTTATTATTGGTAATGTATGTATGTATATATATTGTATATATACACCACACATGTATGTATGTGTGAGGTGTATGTGAAGGGTCGGTCAAAATCCCTTGTCTTTTCAGTCAGTTATATATATTTAATTCTATATCCTTTTGAATGCTTACATTACTTTTATACAAATCAATAATCAAATATATGCATTATCACATAATCATTTCTATATTCTTTTGTGCTTGTGAAATTATATTTTTCTCTTGAATACATGTTGAGATCAGTGACCAGATCTTTTAGGTGCATTCCAGTCCTGGCCTAAGCACATAGGACTTCAGGGGTCAAGGGTGACATGTGGTTCTTCTTCTCTGGACAGAGGAGCAGCTATACAGTGCTTTACATGTTGTATTAAATGTATTCTGTCATGTATATTTTCTCTAGAGAGCAATGCCATTTCTCTGCCTTTCTTCCTGAGGAGCTATGTTTTGGCTAACTGATAAAACAAAGCTCAAGCACTCTTCGGCCTCGGCGATGTTATTTGGTGTTGTTCTGTGTGTGTTGCGTTTGACTTTCTACTAGGCATTTGGGACACAACACTCAGCGCATAGGAGGGCTCTCCTCTAACCTGCGAGGTCAACGCTGACCTAAATCTAAGGATTGGCGACAGCTATCCTAACTAATGGCGATAGGCACCTTTTATCTGCTCACATTTGTGAAATTGTTTATGGTTTTATGTTCTCTTAGCCAATCAGATGTATGATGATGCGATGCTTGCCCTTGCAAAATGGTATAATTGGTGTATGATTTTGTGTAAGGTAGAGTTGGCTTGCGACCTCCTCGTGAGACTTTGACGCTCGCTCTACCGATGACACTGCAAACTATTCTTCAGTAAATTTTTATCTTTTTGATTGAACTCCACGACTCCTGGTCTTCTTTCATCATATCTGGTCTCGGGTCTTTTAACTGTTACCCCCCTAACAATATATATTATTTTCTTTTTTATTGCTCGAAATAAACTTCAATCAATCAATTAATAAAAAATTAAGCTACACTTAAGAAGCAATACTTTGTTATCAGGCAGTTTAGATTTTTTTTTTATTTGCTAGAATACATTTTGAGTGCTTTATTTGTTATCCATTTGTTTACCTGATGTCACATGTCTGTCCTGTCTTGTGATGCACATGGGTGTTTTGTTATTTTGGGGCCATGTGCTCTTGTCATTGTCTGGTCCCTCCCCCTTGTTATCTGATTATTGGTTTAGTTGTCCCACCTGTCCTGCTCGTTACCCTCCTTGTTTGCCTCCCTATTTAGTCTTCCTGTGTTTGCTGTCCTGTGCTGGTTCGTTGTACATGTTACGTGTGTCTGTGCCTGTCCTGCCCTGTCCTGCCCTGCCCCTGTCCTGCCCTGTCCTGCCCTGCCCTGCCCTGTCCTGCCCTTGCCCTGCCCTGCCCTGCCCTGCCCTGTCCTGCCCTGCCCTGTCCTGTCCTGTCCTGTCCGTGTTGGATTCTGATTTTCTTTGTTGGTTTGTTTGTTTTATGTTTTATCTTTATTAAATCTTTCATTTCACTCCGCATTTGAGTCCTCTTCCATTTTCCACTACCCACCGTGACAGAACGAACCAGCCAAATGTGGATTCAGCGGAGTGAACTTTCTCCTGCTGAGAGGGAGAATGGGATTTCCTTGGCGAAATATTTTTCTATGTGCGCCCAAAGGAATTTGGAGAGTAATTCCTCGTCACTGGATCCGTCCAGCGTTGGTGGTTTCGGCCAGCCTCGAGTCTTCAGGCATCCGTCGGGGAGGACGGAGGAGGAGGACGAGGAGATCTGTGCCGGCCCAGTCAGAGACCGTGCACGTCCCGTCTGACCAGTCAGAGACCACTCGCGTCCCGTCTGCCCAGTCAGAGACCGTGCACGTCCCGTCTGCCCAGTCAGAGACCGTTCGTGTCCCGTCTGCCCAGTCAGAGACCGTTCGTGTCCCGTCTGCCCAGTCAGAGACCGTTCGTGTCCCGTCTGCCCAGTCAGAAACCGTGCACGTTCCGTCTGCCCAGTCAGAGACCGTGTGCGTCCCGTCTGCCCAGTCAGAGACCGTGTGCGTCCCATCTGCCCAGTCAGAGACCGTGTGCGTCCCGTCTGCCCAGTCAGAGACCGTGTGCGTCCCGTCTGCCCAGTCAGAGACCGTGTGCGTCCCGTCTGCCCAGTCAGAGACCGTGTGCGTCCCGTCTGCCCAGTCAGAGACCGTTCGCGTCCCGTCTGCCCAGCCAGAGGACCGTTCACGTCCCGTCCTGCCCCAGCCAGAGGACCGTTCACGTCCCGTCTGCCCAGTGTGAGACAGATTTAGAGATGACCATTTGTGGGGCCCGCCCAGGCAATGATGGACTATTTGGAGCGTCTGGCTCGGATCCTAGACATGCCAGTGTCTGCTGTTCCTGAGTCGGAGCCAGTGTCTGCTGTTCCTGAGTCGGAGCCAGTGTCTGCTGTTCCTGAGTCGGAGCCGAGTGTCTGCTGTTCCTGAGTCGGAGCCAGTGTCTGCTGTTCCTGAATCGGAGCCAGTGTCTGCTGTTCCTGAGTTTGTTCCTGAGTCCGATTTCGGTGGTCCGGAGACGGAGGAGGAGAAGGAGAAGAGCCTCTTCATCGGGTCGTCTGGTGGTTTCTAACCCAGAGACCAGCCCGGAGGTAACTGCCATCCTGCCGCGTCGCCCGAGCTGCTCGCCCTGCCTGGCCCCGCCCGAGCTGCTCGCCCTGCCGGCCCCGCCCGAGCTGCTCGCCCTGCCGGCCCCGCCCGAGCTGCTCGCCCTGCCGGCCCCGCCCGAGCTGCTCGCCCTGCTGGTTCCTGAGCCGGTGGAGCCTGTGTCTGTTGCTGTTCCTGAGCCGGTGTCTGTTGCTGTTCCTGAGCCGGTTGCTGTTGTTGTTCCTGGGCCGGGTGGTGTCTGTTCCAGTTCCTGAGCCGGTGGTGTCTGTCGCAGTTCCTGAGCCGGTGGTGGGTCTGTCGCAGTTCCTGAGCCGGTGGTGTCTGTCGCAGTTCCTGAGCCCGGTGGTGTCTGTGGCAGTTCCTGAGCCGGTGGTGTCTGTTGCAGTTCCTGAGCCGGTGGTGTCTGTTGCTGTTGCAGTTCCGGAGCCGGTGTTGTCTGTTGCTGTTGCAGTTCCTGGGCCGGTGGGTGTCTGTGACTGTTCCTGAGCAAGGGTCTGTTCCTGTTCCGGAGCCGGTGGTGTCTGTTGCTGTTTGCAGTTCCTGGGCCGGTGGGTGTCTGTGGACTGTTCCTGAGCAAGGGTCTGTTCCTGTTCCGCCTTGGTCTTCGCCGCCCTGGCCGCCCGAGGGGTCTTCGCCGCCCTGGCCGCCCGAGGGGTCTTCGCCGCCCTGGCCGCCCGAGGGGTCTTCGCCGCCCTGGCCGCCCGAGGGGGTCTTCGCCCGCCCTGGCCGCCCGAGGGGTCTTCGCCGCCCTGGCCGCCCGAGGGGTCTTCGCCGCCCTGGCCGCCCGAGGGGTCTTCGCCGCCCTGGCCGCCTGATGAACTGTCCGCTTCGCCCTGGCCGCCTGATGAACTGTCCGCTTCGCCTGTCCCCTCCCGTCCCGCCCTGGTCTGTCCCTCCCATCCCCCCCTGGTCTGTCCCTCCCGTCCCGCCCTGGTCTTATGGAGCGTCTGGTAGCCGCTCCGTAGGGAGGGGGGTAATGTCACATGTCTGTCCTGTCTTGTGATGCACATGGGTGTTTTGTTATTTTGGGGCCATGTGCTCTTGTCATTGTCTGGTCCCTCCCCCCTTGTTATCTGATTATTGGTTTAGTTGTCCCACCTGTCCTGCTCGTTACCCTCCTTGTTTGCCTCCCTATTTAGTATTCCTGTGTTTGCTGTCCTGTGCTGGTTTGTTGTACATGTTACGTGTGTCTGTGCCTGTCCTGCCGTACATGTTACGTGTGTCTGTGCCTGTCCTGCCCTGTCCGTGTTGGATTCTGATTTCCTTTGTTGGTTTGTTTGTTTTAGGTTTTATCTTTATTAAATTTTTCATTTCACTCCGCATTTGAGTCCTCTTCCATTTTCCACTACCCACCGTGACACCTGATCAAGTTGTAATTAAAAAAATACAATTTAGTGACTTTACTTTGTACTTTGAATATGTCTTGATCTCACAGGAAAATGTAACTATTTCATGAGGTGGTGATTTCGTATTAATTCAGGATTATTAGAAAAAAAGTAAGTATGAAGGTCCACCTCTAAACATAACCGCCACTGGGGACGTAAGCAGATTGTACAAAAACATATGAATGAGGGATTGTGTACACGACAACGATGTTCTAAAAATGGGAAAAGTTTTTACGTTTTTCACGTACAGACGACAACATTGTCAAAACTATCCCTGTTCAATAATAAAAAAAAAATCTTTCTTCCCTTTAAATCCTGTTCATGCAATAACATTTTATTGCATGGCATAAAAAATAAAACAAAACAAACTCTACTCACCACTGACAAAAACAGCAAATCTTGTGTATTTGTTGGCTTCGCTGCTGCTGCTGCTGATGGGTCTGTAGTTTATAGACTCCAGAGTCTGTGTTTCTGGTGTTTGTGATGGTGAGAGATCCAGTCTGATGATCTAGCTGCAGTCTGCCTCTGAATCTCCCATCAAGAACATCTTCATATAATGAGAACTCACTGACCGCTCTGTTGATTTCAGCTATACGGGTACTTCCAGGTTCATACACCCACAGTATCTGATCATCACTCTGTGTTTTAGTATCAGTCTCTAGAGTGACATCATCTCCCTCTTTCACAAACATTATCTTCATTCCTAGAGAAAATACAGAAACAGTTTTTAAGAGATTAACATTTACAACAAGGAAAGTTATTTCAGAGAACACATGCAACCAAGTATCCACCTAATTAGTCGCTATATATATATATATATATATATATATATATATATATATATATATATATATATAGTGCAGTGAATGTTAAAACAGTTTCACTACAAATCAGTACGTTTATAATTATGACAATATTATAAAATATAAAATTGAGAATTGTTCATTGAGCACATGTGTGAGTAACATGAATGATACCGTAGCTTTGGCCATCTGAGCCAGTTGAAAAAGTACTAAAATATTATTTTCCTTTTATGACTTATGAACATGACTGTACACAAAAAAAAAAAAAAAAAATGTATCTTTATTCGAGTCATAAATATACAAGTTTTTAAAAGGTTACTTTATTTGAAGGGGCAGTTGTGGCCTATTGGTTAGAGTCGGACCTGTAACTCAAAGGTCGTGGGTACGAGTCTCAATACCGACAGGAAATGTAGGTGGGGGAGTGAATGAACAGCGCTCTCTTCCACTCTCTAATTACGTACAAGCAGGGCTTAATTTGAGCCGGAACACGCCGGAACATGTTCCGGCACCTCCGACATTGGATCCGGAACCTTTTTTATTGGATCCGGCACCTCCTGTGTCACTAAAATTAATTGCCTAAATGAAAAAAAAAAATATGACTGTTTGTGTAGTGTTCAATGTTTGTGACACAAGACTTGCGCGCTTGTTGTAGCCTAGGAGTTGAGATTGCTGTTAGCCTCGATCGTTTCACTCAGGGGAAAAAATGTCAAAAAGACAAGAAAGTTTGCTTAACTTTTTCAAATACGCTGGACAGTCAGATCCCAAACAAGCAAAAATCGTTTCCGCTGATCAAAAAGGAGACCACGGTGGACACAGTAGCCTAGTATCGATATCTCGTTATTTCGACATAATAAGGGGACATCCTAATCTGCATTAAGCCACATTAAGCGTTCGTATAGCCTAATGGTTTTCTATGGGAGGACAATGCTTAACCGTTCATATTATGGGCTCATCTGATTTTTTTGTACATAGCCTATTTGTTAGGATTTTAGTATCATAATGATTAGGCTTATAAATGCACGCACAATTATCCGTGAACTTGATTTGAAGAAATGCCTTTCAAATTGTGTGCAAAATTCAGAATTTAATTAATGTGCAGAAATTTGTACAAATAGCCATTAAAAAAGCGCGTTTCATATTTGTTAAAATATTATAATATTATTTTTGTTTCTATTTATGTTGATTTATGAAAAGTGAACAGCACGACCGAGTAAGAGGATATATGCGCAATATGAGACATGGAGCGGGTCAGACATGATTTTGACCGTTTGAAGTTGAAGTTGTTATAGAAAGCCTTTCTTTAAAGTGAATTTCGTTTTGTATAAATTTTATCTTAATTTTAATCAATTTTTTCGTCAACCAATTGCCTGTATTTAATGAATAGGCCGACGAAACAAACATAACGGAGGCGCTACCGCGCGCTCACTTGCGCACGTGAACTAGAGCACATCCCAACTTAACGAAACTCAGTGTATGCCTCACACAGACATGACAAATACACCAAATACACAAAGCTTGAAATGTCTTTAAAACGAAATAATTCAAAACGAAAAAAGAAAAAGGCTATAGCCTACTCTCTGATTATGTAATCCATTATTAGGCTTATTTATGTGCATTCTCTCTATAAGCGCGTTCACACGGAGATGGCGATCGTCAACTTCATCTTTGCAGCCGAGAGTCGACACTTTTAGAGAAAACACTTGTTTATTAATAAAAATCAATACACGCGTCACCGGATTTACAGATGCACGCACACATATTATTTCGAAATAACGAGATATTGTGTTGAAATAGGCTAACATTATGATTAATAATAGCCTACATCTTTTAGAATAGGACGATTTGATTGAATGTTGCGCTTGTTCAATTTAATAAAATGAAAACTTTAATTGTGATCATTAACATAACTGAATATTCAATATTTAGTGACCAAGTTTTGCGCAGCTCCCCGTCAATGATCTAGCAGCACCCACATGCTGTCCCTGCAGAGAAGCTACGTAGGCAGTGTAATTTTTTATTTTTTTTATTTTTTTTGTTCCGTTTCCTCCAACCCCCGTTTTGAGTCGCCGGATCCACCCCCCCTCTGCGCTCCGGGACCTCCCACTTTACAAATTAAGCACTGCGTACAAGGCACCATTAGCATGGCACCGAACCCCCAATTGCTCCCCGGGCACCGCAAGTCCACTTTCACTTGCACTTGTTTGACCAGAACAAAATAAAGGTTATTAGAAAAAATAACCTTGACACATTTATAATGGTCTACAGCTTTTTTATTTGTAATGCCATTTCCTGTCTTATGGTTTTCTTTTCACTGGTGATGATGGGAGAAAAACTTTGAATCAATTGAACTAATTTCTTTGCAAAATGATTCACAGTTTCGAAGCACTCAAAACAGCACACACTGATGACCCCTGCTGGTCAAATAAGTATAAAAGCAACAAAACCCTTTGCTCATGTTTTATTGAAAGTAAAATATATCAAATGCAATAACTATTCATCTAATACCATTAAAAGTCAAGTGTCTGCCTAATGTTTATTTGTATAAGGTTTATTGTTTGTTCCATGGATGGCTCTAACAGGCCAATAAAAGACTATTAACTTTTAATTATCTAATTTTAAATAATCTGTTCTCTTTTAATAGACTGTTCTTCCTGCTCAGCTACTGTTCGGACGCTCTTGCTTACTGCTCCACGCTTTGCTCTATCGCCTTTATATTTTTTATGTTTTATCTCCTTTTATCACCTAATTTAAACTTCAGCAAATCAGCACAGTGCTCAAACACTATACAAAAAAGCTGAATTGTTTTATTTAACCAGCCTCCCACTGAAAGCTTACATTCCGGGGAAGAGAAAACACAACTGAATAAGGATAAGAGAAAATGCCTCTTCTGGAATCTACTTGCTGCAGTAACTGCCACAGACTTTTACAAAGGATTGCAGTTCTTGAAACAAAGCTACTTGCGGGACTACCAAACCAGACGGAACACACAACAGAGCTCCGTCATGGACGCCCTCAGCATACAGCCGGGTGAGTTTCATGAATCTAGTGCTCCTCAACAGGCTATACTGAGTGTAGAGAAACAAGCCGATCGACTTACAAATCGATGGCACTATCGGGGAGCGAGACCCAAAGGCACTCGAGACATCAGATTGTCACGAGCATCACATATTGCCGCACTTCTGATGTAAACAGGGAACTTGAGAACATTCTGATGAAACATAAGACTGCAAATTGACTCATCATTCATGTGGGGAAAAATTATATTCATAAAGAGCAGTCAGAACTCCTTAAGAAGGATTTCAATGAACTTTTTGAAACACTTAAAAGACTGGAAGTTCGAACATTCATCAGCGGACCACTCCCAGCAAGAGGAACAAACAGGTTTTCACGGTTGCTTGGGCTTAATACATGTCTCCAAAAAACATGCAATATAAAAGGAGTGAACTTCATTGATAACTTCAATCTTTTCTGGAGTCAGAGGCAACTGTTCCAACAGGACGGACACCACCCAAACAAACTTGGTTCAAGAGTGCTAAAGGACAATATCTACTTCTCCCTCAATCATCCTTCTGCAGTGTGTGCCAATCCACTCAACCTGAATGGCACACACACACCTGGACACAGTATGAATGACCACAGGACTTCACTCCAGCACCTGAATGGACATGTGGTTGACACGTCACACAAGGACAATGATAACACCACTCAGCCACAACAACTTCTGCTCATGGCTGAGCCCTGCCCACAGAGCTCACCACACACAGACTGTGACATACTAGAACTGCTCCAAGATTCAACACCCAAGGACGACTTCCTGGAAAACAGCCAGGGAAACCAGGACAGCATATTACAGCCTCCGATAACACCAGAACAACAACAGCCCTATCTCTATCTCCAGCATCTCCACTTCTGTGCTTCTCAGAGAAAATGGAAAAACTGGTGTACGCTGGAACCAAAACTATCCCACTCTTTTGCAAGCCCCCAGATATCAACCAAAAAACGGCAGGCCCTACAACCACCAAAGCCTGCAGGCCCCGCTCGCCCTCCTCCTGCAAGAGTTCTTCGGGCTCTGCCACAACGACAGGGCTCACACCCTCCTCCTTCTGCTCGAGGTGAACCAAAAAACAACTGATACCAGCTCTCATTGATATGTGCCGGGTCCCCGCTATGATAACAGTAACTTTCTCAAATGTTTACAGAACAAGCGGGAACCAGTGTGCCTGTATCTTTCTCTATTGCTGTTCGATTGCATGATAGAAAGTCTAAGGCCTTCAAAAGCCGTACAGCAAACCCATCTAATCTGGTGCCTATTACACGCCAAACTAAGACTGCTGTGAGGACAAAAAGTAAGACTGTTAAGTTAGCACTTCTAGTCAATGACTTAATAACCACATACAACCTGGATTTTATGTTTCTAAATGAAACTTGGCTAGAAGACAACTGCAGTGCAACTGTCCTCAATGAAACATCCCCTCCTAACTTTACTTTTATGAGTGTCTGCAGAGCGGGTAGGAGAGGTGGGGGGTGTAGCTGCTCTTTTTAAAGATGTCTATCAATGTAAGCAAATATCCTTTGGTAATTACCCGTCTTTCGAATATCTGGGTATTGTGTTAAAAGGTGCTCCACGCATTTTATTTATCATTGTTTATAGGCCTCCAAAATACTCTTCAGCCTTTTCTGAGGACTTTACAAAACTGTTATCAACCATTTCCCTCAGAGTTTGACTGTTTTGCTATTGCTGAAGATTTTAACATTCACAAAGATAATGCAGAAAACAATATGGCAAAAGAAATCAAAACTGTTTTAAAAACTTTTGATCTGACTCAGCATGTACATGGACGACACACAATCGTGGACACACTCTAGATTTACTTATCAGTAAGGGTCTAAACATTTCATCGATTGTTATTAAGGATGTGCACTGTCTGATCATTTCTGTATTTTCTTTGATATATTAATCTCTCCTGCCATTGGAGCTAGATCTGTGTCTGTCAAGAAGAGATGCTTAAATGAGAACACTAGTGTACTATTTATGAAGGCTATATCTTTAACACCAAGCATATCTGCTGACTCTGTTGATTTTCTCCTTGATTCTTTTAACTCAAAAGTTAAAAGTGTAATTGATGATATTGCTCCTGTGAAGGTCAGGAAGAGTGGTAAACAAAAGGCACCTTGGAGAAACTCAACAGCAGTGCAAAATATGAAAAGACAATGCAGAAAAGCAGAGCGCATGTGGCAGAAGACAAAACTTGTAGTCCACTATAACATCTACAAAGACACCATCCATGCTTTCAATATGAACTAGGCAAAGCTAGACAGACTTTCTTCTCAAATATTATAAACAGCAACTTAAACAACACACGCACTCTTTTTGCTACTGTTGAGAGATTAACAAACCCCCCGAGCCAGATTCCCAGTGAAATGCTCTCAGACAGCAAGTGCAGTGAGTTTGCTTCCTTCTTCTCTGAGAAAATCAATAATATCAGAAAGGTGATCAGCACATCCTTGAGTTGTACTGGGGTCAGACAGATTATACCACAGCCTGAGAAAGTAGTTACTATGTCTGATTTCAAAGAAATTGATGGCAAAATTTTGGAGGGAAACTGTACAGCACCTTAAAACATCAACCTGCGCCCTTGACGCTCTTCCCACATCTTTCTTCAAAAGTGTTTTAAACAACTTAGAAGCAGATCTCCTAGAAGTGGTAAATGCCTCACTTCTCTCTGGGAGTTTTCCAAACTCCCTGAAAACTGCAGTTGTCAAACCCCTCCTGAAAACCCCCTCCAATCTGGATAAAAACCATATTAAGCACCTATAGACTGATCTCAAATCTTCCTTTCAGAGGCAAGATCATTGAAAAAGTTGTCTTCAATCAGCTGAACAAATTCTTAAGCTCGAACGGATACTTTGACAATTTTTCAATCTGGTTTCCGGTCGCATCACAGCACAGAGACAGCGCTCATAAAGATAATAAACTATATTTGCTTAAATACTGATACAGGCAAATTATCAGTACTGGTACTACTCGACCTCAGTGCTGCTTTTGACACTGTCGATCACAACATACTTCTTGACAGGCTGGGAAAACTGGGTGGGGCTTTCTGGAATAGTCCTAAAATGGTTCAGGTCGTACTGAGTACAGGTTATTATGTAAGTATAGGAGACCATAAGTCTGAGTGGACACCCATGACATGTGGAGACCCTCAAGGCTCAATTCTTGCGCCACTCTTATTCAACCTGTAACACCAAATCTCTTACCACAGCTATGCAGACGACACACAGATCTACTTCGCCATATCGCCTAACGATTTCAGCCCCATTGACTCCCTGTTCCAATGCATTGATGAAGTAAACAGTTGGATGTGCCAAAATTTTCTTCAGTTAAACAAAGACAAAACTGAAGTCATTGCGTTTGGAAATAAAGATGAGGTTCTCAAGGTGAATGCATACCTTCACTCTAGAGGTCAAACAACTAAAAATCAAGTCAGGAATCTTGGTGTGTCTCTAGAGACCTTTACACTGGCTCCCAGTTACATTTAGGATTTATTTTAAATTATTATTACTGGTATATAAATAATGTAATGGCCTAGGACCTCAATACATTGCAGATATGCTCACTGAATATAAACCCAACAGATCACTCAGATCATTAGGATCACATCAGCTAGAAATACCAAGGGTTCACTCTAAGCACGGCGAGTCCGCTATTATGGCAGCCGCAGCTGGAACCAGCTTCCAGAAGAGATTAGATGTGCTCCTACAGTAGCCACATTCAAATCCAGACTCAAAACACATCTGTTTTAGCTTTGCATTTACTGAATGAGCACTGTGCCACTGTTTGTCCGACTGTTTGTGCTGTATTTTATTTAATTTTTTTATTCTAATCTATTTTAATTATTCTTATTTCTTTAATTTCTTCTATGTAAAGTACTTTGAATTACCAGTGTGTATGAATGTGTATGTATGTGCTATATAAATAAACTTGCCTTATCTCTGCATAAAAAATAAAATAAATAAAAACACACACACACACATATATATATATATATATATATATATATATATATATATATATATACATTTTTTGTATTATTTTCAATGGCAAAAATAGACCATAAATATTGCAAAAATATTAATAAATTCAATAAAATTATCTCAACATACAATGCATTCAAAATGTTCAAGCGGCAAACTAGACGCTGTAGACGCGAATTTGACGCGCTATTCGCGTCCGGTGTGAACGCACAGTTACAGATAGCTGAGGCTGCTTGGCTGAAGAGGTTGGTTCCACCGGCCGTCTCAGTCTCACACAAAGCCCGCCCTTTTACCCATATATGGATTGGCTGCAAACTGTAGTGTTCATCTTTGCTAAAGTTGTGTGCGTGACTGTAAAGTAAGTAGCAGCCTGTTTATGCATTGTTTTTCTGCTTAGTTTATGAACGTTTGAATAGCCCCGCATATGTCAAAGTTAATGTACGCGAGAGGTGATTATACTATCTGGATTAGATTATTGCACATTAGACTTTTAACGCAACAGGACCGACGTCTCCAGATACGTTTGCTGCCGTTGAACTGGGTAGGACATTGTGTTGTTACGTCTTTGCTTGTGTTCGCGGATGATTTGAAATGGTTTGGCAGGTTTGTAGTTTGTTTACGATTGATGCAGCTCTGTTGGTGTGTTTGATGAATCGTTGTTTAAACTGCTGGGTTTTTGCAAATCTTTTGGAGTTGCGAGACATATCCGATGATATGTGTTGTTTTGGATTGTGTTGGCTTGTTTTGGGAAGCGTATAAGGTGTGATGTATTTAGACGCGCTGAGGTGCGCGTGCTTCAATCATGAGTGAAATTGAAACAGGCGCGGATGTTGAACCTGAACAGGACACATGTAAAAGAAAAGTTCAACTCCACAGCAAAGGCTTTGGCTTATAAACTTGAACAACTTCAGAAAGAATGAAAAAGAAATGTAAACGCCATTAAAAGTTCTATGCCAGCCATCAAAGAACTCCTGCTGAAAAATGAGAATGTTTCAGCTGTACAGTCTGAACTTGAAACTTTGGTGCAAACTTTTAAAGAGATTAAAATTGCCCATTATTGCCTATTGACGAGCAAATCAAACAAAATGAGTGGTTCTCAATCATTTATAAACACAGTGATGCATTTATAAAAGAGACAAAGCAATGGATCAATGGAATTGAGAAGTCAAGTGATGATAACCAGGATCAACAGTTGAAAACAGTTGAATGCCCTTCGAATGATTCAAAAAACCAGAATATGTCTCAAACTTCCATGCATAATAAAGAAGATATAAACCCAAGCGATAGTATTTCTAACGTTGGAAGTAAAGGATCAAGTCATCGTAGTTCTTCCACAAGACGTTCAACTACATCAACCACTTCTTTGGCCCGCATTAAGGCAGAGGCTGATATTGCATCTTTGTTGGTACGTCAAAATTTAATGAAGGGAAAAACATGCAATTGAAGAAAAAGGAACAGAACTTAAGGGAAACAGAAAGATGATTTTGAGTTGCGAATGGAAATTGCTGCAACAGCGGCAGTGAAAGTGCTTAAAGGTTCTAGTGTGCATCGTGTCAAAAGTGATGTGACTCATCGGTCCGATGGAATGAATTCCTACTTCGATAAAGGACAACAGGCAACACAGACACTCAACGCTGATGCAAATTCTTTTACTCCAAGAGCTGAGACTCATCAAATTGTTTCTTCTAAGGATGGTGGCAATGCAGCTCCCAAGGCGAGCAAGGGGAACATTTCTCATACAATTTATTCCCAGAACATCTCAAAGTTAAGTAGAAACAACTCCGAGCGGTTATGTGAATGCCGGTCCAGGAAATAGGCCCTACTGATCAAGTTCTCCAAATTATGGAATAAACAAAATGAAATCACATCTTTACTGATTCAACAACAGTGTTTGTCATCTTTGCCCTAAAAGGGAAATTCAAGTGTTTGATGGAAAACCCTCTGCAATATCATGCCTTCATGAAATCCTTGAAAGCGGGTGGTGGAGCGTAAAAACTGAAAGCCCTAGCGATCGCTTATATTTTCTTGAACAGTATACCCGGGGTCATCCAAAAGAGATTATAAAGAGTTGCCAGCATATGCCTGCCGACCGTGGGTATTTAAGGGCCAAAGCTTTACTACAAGAGCATTTCGGGTGACCAGTATATAATTGAATCTTCCTATATGGAAAAGGCTCATTCATGGGCAAATATCAAAAGCGAAGATGTCAGAGCTTTACAGGAATTATAGTCTGTTCCTAAGAAGCTGTTGTAACTCATGGAAGATATTCAGTATTTTCATGAGTTGGATACTCCCTCCAAAATGTTGACGTTGTGAAGAAATTACCATACAAATTGAGGGAAAAATGTAGATCTGAAGTCTGTGAATTGCAGGAAGCTGTCAATCAACGGGCTACCTTCAGCGACATTGTTAACTTTGTTGAAAGACAAGTAAAAATAATGAAGGATCCAGTTTTTGGAGACATACAAGATGGTCCAGCATTAACAGGAAGTACATTTTTTGAACAAAGGCATGTCTCAGTCTTCCCTTAAATTTAAAAGAAGCAGTTTTGCTACTACCGTCACAGCAATGGAAAATAAATCAGAAATTGGAACCAACGAAAGGAAAATTGTTTCGCCCAGCACCAAGAGTTGGTTTGTTTTGTAGATGTGGACATGCTTTGGAAATGTGCCATCTATTGGAAAATAAGAGTCATGGTGAGAAGATTTCGTTCTTAAAGAAGAATGGCCGTTTGTTTTGGGCTGTGTGTGCACAGGGCACATCAGTAGAGATTGTAGAAATCGCCTTTCATGTAAAGTGTGTAATCTTAAGCACCCAAGTATACTTCACATCTACCCACAAGAAAAAGAGACCCGATTCAAAACCCATCAGGAGACAAAGGGGACACTGAGTGCTCTGGAATCCGTTGAGTCCAGTGGATTTATTGGGGGCTGGTGAATTTGAATGTAAACTTTCCATAGTTTCGGTACAAGTGAAATCTAAAAAAGGAAATAAGACTGGGGTTACTTATGCTTTTCTGGATCAAGGTAGCACTGCAGTATTTTGTACACCTGCATTGATGAACAGACTTGGTCTTTCAGGTAAAAAGACTAATATTCTCTTGCGTACTATGGGACAGGAAAAAGTCACAACTACCCATGTTGTTTCTGGATTTAGAGGTGGCCGGTTTGAACAAAGATGACTTTTGGGAATTGCCTGATGCCTATACACAAAATACTATGCATGTGCACGGTGGAGGAACATCCCAAGACAAAAGGATCTGCAGGGATGGCCACATCTGAAACATGTGACTCTACCTGAAATTGACTCTGAGGTTGAATTACTTATAGGAATCAACGCCCCCAAGGTTTATGGAGCCAATTCAAGTGATCCGCAGTGTCAATAATGGACCATACGCAATTAAAACCAGGTTGGGATGGACCGTAAATGGTCCACTAAGAGGAGATTGGTGGTCACCATTCTGCCTTTGGGTATCCTGACGTTACTGTTAACAGGATTTCAGTTTCAAACTTGGGAGAGCTTTGGCAACAACATTCAAGGTTGATTTTCCTGAGTGTAACAAAAACGAACAAGCCGGGTTTTCAAGAGAAGATCACAAGTTCATTGAGATGGTAACAGACTCATTACAGCTTGTAGATGGTCATTATTCTATTGGCTTACCTTTGAGGAAGAAACATGTTTGGAGGCCAGACAACAGGACAATTGCTGAACAGCGTGCTCTGAACCTAATGAAAAGGTTGAAAAGGGAAGTTTCCATT
>JARPMJ010006865.1:0-48549 GCA_033366665.1 Phoxinus dragarum | reverse complement strand
AATGATATAAAGTCAGAATTGCATGATATAAAGTCACAATAGCATGATATAAAGTCACAATTGCATGATATAAAGTCACAATTGTGTTATAAAGTCAGAATTGAATGATATAAAGTCAGAATTGCATGATATAAAGTCAGAATTGCATGATATAAAGTCACAATTGTGTTATAAAGTCAGAATTGCATGATATAAAGTCACAATTGTGTTATAAAGTCAGAATTGCATGATATAAAGTCGCAATTGTGTTATAAAGTCAGAATTGAATGATATAGTTACAATTGCATGATATAAAGTCAGAATTGAATGATATAGTTACAATTGCATGATATAAAGTCACAATTGCATGATATAAAGTCACAATTGTGGTATAAAGTGAGAATTTTGATATAAAGTCGCAATTGCATGATATAAAGTCACAATTGTGTTATAAAGTCAGAATTTTGATATAGGCTAAATTCACAATTCTGAGGGGAAAAAAAGTCATAATTTTTTTTCCTTAGAATTGGACTTTATAACTCGCAGTCGCAATAGTTTTTTTTTCCCGCCACAGAAGTAAAACATTTCAAAAGAAAACTGATTTATTCTGTGGGGGGAAACAAGCTTCCATATGTATCTTACAATGCACTCATTCTTCATTTTTGCACTTGCACTTGTTTACCTAACAATATATTTTTTCTAATGTATATAGCCTAAATGCACTCGATATACTGTAAATGGATTTGACTGTTCTTTTAAGAGAATTTCAGTATGTAACAAGTTTAAACACGTGTGTTTGTGTTTAAATAGAAGTAGCCTATTTGGATGACTGTCAGCTATAGGCTACACTGTATTTGTATAATGGTTAAATATTATACAATAGCCTATACCATATACATCATACAAAGGACAATATTGCATTACTAGGCCTATTGTGTAATGTGTCATAAAAATGAAACATCACCTGCCTGTCTCCTAGGAAATGAAAAGGCCAACTACGGGGCTGTTGAATGCTTGATTCTGATTGGTTGACGAGCGTTCTAATGTGCGCAGGTGTTTTCAGGAGAACGCAACGGGTAAAGTAGTTCCAGGTCTTGGCCGCATCACAGTTCCATATCACTTCGCTTATTTCAAAGTCAGTTATTTCAAAGTTCGACAGCAGCAAAATAACCAGTAAATATTGGGATCAATAGGATTTCTATGTTTTTTACCCCCCCCAAAAAATAGGTTTTAGGCTATTATGTAATGGAAAATGCGTATCATAGGCCTACTCTCTTCCGCTCTCGCACAAGCGTGTTGTCAGCACTGCACTGCTCTGACGATGTTATCAGTAGGCCTAGGCTATATCTTCTCACTCACTATGAGGTAATAATTTCACTATTAGAGATGCTGTTGCCGAGAGACACAGACTGAGGTAATTCACACACGCGTAATCTCTCTCTCTCTCTCTCTCTCTCTCTCTCTCTCTCTCTCTCTCTCTCTCTCTCTCCTCATTAGAGAGAGTATCTATAATAACTGTAGGCCTGTTAGTCTGCTATGAATGCAGTCTCCCTAAAAAATAAATTTTGGAATTAGCAACGAAGAAATTAGTTCTACACACAAAAGTGTTTTAAGGACAAAAAACTAACAAATGTCTTGAAATATATATCATATGAACAATGTTTCGAGGTGTTGGTAACCGTGAAAAGTAATGCACACCCGAAGTGTACGGCCACGACACATACCACAATTATTCAATATATAGGCTATGTGCCTACACAACACTAGGCTACTGTTCAAATGCTTGGTTCAGAACGGATTTGAAAAAGAAATTAAATTAATAGGCTACTTATATTCAGCAAAGAAGCATAAAATGGATCAAAGTTATAGTAAGTTTCTATGTTAAATAAATGCAGCATGTGATAATAATCAGAAATGTTTATTGACATCAAATCATCATATTATACTGATTTCTGAAGGATCATGTGACACTGAAGACGAGTAATGATGCTGAAAATCCAGCTTTAATCACAGGAATAAATTTCATGTTAAAATGTATTAATGAGTAGCATATGAGGCGCAAAACACACACACACACACACACACACACACACACACACACACACACACACACAAAAAAAAATCACCAATTCCCCAAACCTTTGAACGGTACTAGTGGATATGAATTTGATTCTCTACACCTGTGGTTATATTCCGCTAGGATACCTGTGTGAACTTGAGAACTGCTCACCGTAATATCATAAAGATGTAGCAAAAATAGAAAAAACTTGACACCAGCTGACTAAAAGTCACTGAGCAAAAATAACTCAGAAAAGTGAAGTCAGCTCTGAGAAAAGCACTGATGTTGCCTGAGGGCCGGTCTGAAGTACACACGCTCATGTCGCAGCAGCAGAGACAGTGTCAGATCTTCTTTCTCCAAACTAGTCATTTATAGTTCCTGTTTCTGTTAATGCTCTCAGCCATTGGAGTTCATAACAGCCCTCAACTAATCTCACTCTGACACACACACTGTGTGAGGAAATGCTTGTGGTCACATTCGTTTGCATGCTGTGATCCTCAGCTCGTTCTGTTGCATGAAGAGCTCTCACTGCGACCTCTCTGATTGGCCTGTGCACGCGCAGATAGGAAGTGCAGCGCAACATTCAACAAAACCTTGGATCTGCTGGCTCCAAATGCTCAGACGCAGGTGAGTGTTTCTTTAAGTGTGGGAATGATGGACGGGAAGCTTGTGAGGGAGTGATGAAGTGTCCTGGTGAGGGCTATGAGCATCTCTCTGATGTAAGTTAGTGTTTCTCTTCACGCTGCTGCTCAACCACAGAGGAAACTCAGCGGAGGAAATGTAACTCGCTCTCTGGGGTTTCACACAGCTCTGAACAAGACTGTATAAACTGTGTTATCTTACATTTCTCCGCATTAAAACTGAATAATGTCAGTTATAACTGGTCTTCTTTGACGGCTAACACACTGGAGAAGGGGATACATTTGAATTTGAATGCAAATATTTAAAATAAAAGTAAAGTCTCAACTAATCAAGCAAATATTTTGAATATTGTAGCGCACTTGTCCTTACAGAGCAATGTAGAAAATATCTCAAAGTTTGGGGTCAGTGGGATTTAAATTGAAAGTAAAAAATTCTTTTTAAGAAATTTACACTTTTATTCAGCAAAAATGCATTACATTTATAAAAAGTATACAGCAAAAACAGAAACAAATGTTAGATTTCTAATGTAAATAAATGCTGTTCCTTTTGAACTTTTTGTTTCATTAAAACATCCTGATTTTTTTATTGCGGTTTCACAAAAATATAAGCAGCACAACTTTTCAACATCGATAAAAATCATAAATGTTTTCTTGAGAATTCTTTCTATAGAGCAATGTAGAAAATATCTCTAAGTTTGGGGTCAGTGGGATTTAAATTGAAAGTAAAAAAAAGTTTTTAAGAAATTGACACTTTTATTCAGCAAAAATGCATTAAATTGATCAAAAGTAAACAGCAAAGACAGTTTTTTTTGACATTTCTAATGTAAATAAATGCTGTTCCTTTTGAACGTTCATTAAAACATCCTGAATTTTTTTTATTGCGGTTTTCACAAAAATACGAAGCAGCACAACTTTCAACATTGATAAAATCATAAATGTTTCTTGAGCATCAGATCATCATATTAGACTGATTTCTGAAGGATCATGTGACACTGAAGACTGGAGTAATGATGCTGAAAATTCACAGGTTATACATTACATTTTAAAGTATTTTACAATATACATTTTTTTTAAACAGTAATAATATTTCACAATTTTGAATTTTTTTTAATGTTCAACCCACATGTTTTAATGTTATGCTGAAAGGATTCAAAGCGAAACGGTTATTAAGAACATCTGAGTGTTTATTTTATGGAAAGGTTGAACGTTTTTCTCTCACTCCTGATTAATATTGCCATATATTTGCCACTGAAGAGACGCTGCGATATGAGTAGAGCAGATGTAAGATCAGATCTGTTACTGTAAAATTAGCATTTTTCCCTTCTTAAAAAATACTTGTGCCTCATCTGTGAGATTATTTCTGCTGGTGTCAGGAGGAAGTCATTGGTCTCAGTGTGATGATCACTTGAGAAGCGTTTGACAGCTGAGTATATAACAGCTTGAAGCAGGGCAGATACTGTATTTGCCTCTGGAAACAAATCACACAGATATTAAGAAGGCAAGTTACATTCCTGAAGATGGACATGTGAGTTGTGTTTGCGCATACGGTCACGCCAGTGTTTGCTGTGCTCTTGCTATAAGATGCTGAAGTGGATTGAGAGGGTGGTTAGGTTACTCTAGGTTGTGTTTTTGGTTTCTTGTGTGGTTCTTGTGTTTGTTCAGTAGCACTTCTGCTGTTGTAAGGAAGCCGTGCCAGCATCTGTCTGCAGACACTCTGAGTTTAAGAGACAGAAGCGACGCGTCATGATTTCACTGCGTGTGTGAAATATCCACAGTGATGCACACGAGTAATCAGGTCACAGCTGTACAACATCAGTCAAAACACACTTCTGTCTCATATGTCATGAAAATGCATACGGGTCGAACTGGAGCAACGGATAATCATGTTATGATCTTTGTAGCATAACAACTCTTTTTTTATTTTTTGTTTTTCACATGCCCTTAGATAGTGAACACCTGCTGTTTTGTTATACTTTCAAATGGCTGCCCTTGTGGAAAAGAAGTAGCATGAGTACTTTTAAAAAGCACACTAAATATGAAAATAATATACTTTAAAGGAATATACGGTCGGTAACACTTTCTATAAGTATTACTATTCTATAAATATTTTAAAAAAAGACTCATTAAGACCTACACTGCATTATAAGACAGTTATAGTTACATTTATATTATTTTTTATAATTATAAGTCATGCATTTGCTTTTTTCAATATGCATGCTCATAATACATTATGCACTGCTTTATGAATGATCAAGTATAAAATAGATCCAGAGACACTTGTTTACTGTTATCAATTATGTCTTTAATGGTTAATGTTTGCATTAGAGGTCATGAAATATATTATGGCGAGGTTTTGCTAGTATGTAACATAATGTAAAGTTAAACTGTTTATGATAATCATTTTGTGACTTCTATTATCTTAGAAATATGGTTAAAGTCGAATGTACTGACAAGCGTTTACAGTGAACTAAAATATATTTCTGTTGAAACTTGTCATGTGTTTAAATAGATTTGTAATTACACATTTGTAACGATGAAGTGTCAATTTAAAATGTTTTTTTAATAACACACTACAGTTAAAATTATGATCAAGCATTTGTTAGTAACACATCAAAATAAGTGTGCGTACATAAACATTATTAAAACAATGATTTGAAATGTACTTTAAAGCGAAAACTTTTAGACATTACTTCAAAATTATTTTGAACACCTTTTTCTCACACTTAAATGGCCCTTTCATTTCATTAATATAGTTTCTGCAAGTACAGCTTTAAAAAACAGACTTTTTTTAATACACTACAAGTGCACTTTCAAACACTTCTTTTGACAAGGCTATTAAACTACAAACGGGTAAGTTTGAGGTATCAATATGCGTGTGTGTGAATACGTGTTACTTGGTGACTCAACTGAAGTTGGAACAAAAGCCATTGAGGACGAGGTGTGTGTCTTCAGAAGATGTGACACTTCCTCAAATGACTTATCAGCTTGGTTGTAGTTGAATAGTTGTAACTAATGTGTTTTTGTTTTCACAGTCTTTTAGGTTAAAAGTGACAGAAAACACGACAGAAGAGAGACTATGCCTGGACCTCCACCACCGCCCCCTCCTGCTCCCCCTCCAACCTTTTCAGTGGTATGAGACCATTGTTCAGATCTACATATTTTGATAAGTAGCTTAATATAATATTTAAAGGCTTGTTTCACAGACAGGGTTTAGAGTAAGCCAGGATTAGGCCTTAGTTCAATTAGGTCATTAACCCTCGTGCACTGTTCGATTTATGGCTTTTGTTGGAGCGGGTCATATTGACCCTAATTGGATTCAATACAATTCCCCAAAAATTGCACTATAAAAAAATTTTAAAATACAATCAGGTACAAACAATTAACTTTTAATATCAATATTTGTCATACATTACAAAGAATAAATATCTGAATTTATGATGTATAAAAATGTTTTTGACCACTGTTTTTAAGAGTGCACCGCCTCCACACGTGGGACATTTGCGATTAAACATTACAATAATATCTTAAGCAATCCTAAAAAAATATCAAGTTTTCTCTAGTTTTCATATTTGGCCCCTTGCCAGAGCAATAGATAAATAGCGATAGATTCTTTATTTGTGATACAATTTCTTGTAATTAAAATCAAATAAGATTAAAAACTACTTCTGAATAGGATGTCTACTTCATAAATATTTAGAAAAGTATGGAAATATATGGTTCAGATCACTCAAACCCATATATGGAAATCGAAGAGTCATAGTGGAAAAGTTTGGTACTGTGCCAAAAACATTTTACTGAAAGCTCATTTATTGAGATATCAACCTTAAACTTGATACAGGACTTGTTCAGATGTTTGGCTTTGATTTTCTTAGATTTAGAAAAACAAACATGCTTTGTAAATTATATATTTTATATATAAAAAATATATATAAAAAAATATTTGTATATTTTACATGTTCATAAACTTAAACTTCTATAAAAAAAATTATCTGTTTTTACTTCTACAATAATATGTGACATTTCACCTTTAAAAAGATACAAAATTGAAGGTCTGTGGTCTGAAGTATTCAAGATTTTTAAGTTGGAAAAGTTATTTTCATGTGCGGTGCTCCAAAAATGGGGACTGACTGTTAACAAGATAAACGGTTTTGTTTTCACAAACTTTCTAAAATAAAAGTTGTTAAACTCAGACACTTCTACTTTTGGATTTGGACTAGAGCTCTGACATACGATAAAGAAAATGTTGTTATTTTGTGTCTGAACTGTTGCTTTTGAATATCTGCCTATGAGGGTCATTTTGACCCACAAACATTAAAATCGTTTAGAAAAGTTAAAATCCCCACACATCGGCATGTTTGACACTTTGCATGCATGTTCATGACCCTGAATGAGAAAAGGTCACAGAATGTCAAGAAAGAAAAAAAAAAAAACAGGTTAACCGGTATATCTGATAACTCAAAAACCAAAATGGTTCAATTGACCCGCAACATAACACGAGAGTTAACAGCTTTTATTAATGTGCCCTGGAAATAAAATTCATACTGGTGTGCATCTTGAGACAAAACAATGGCACTGACATATTTTAAGATATTTCAGTAAAAGTTAAAACAGCTCAAACATGCATTTTAGCCTAAGCCTTGTCTGTGAAACTGGGGGTATAATATCAAAATATTTATACTGGACCAAATACAAGTATTATGATGATTATGTTAATAGCTCGTTTGTGTGAAATAGAACAGGATGTCACATAAACAAAATGTTGAAGTGATCAGATATTGGAGTCAGATATAAGATATGGGGTGTGCAGGTTGATCATTAAGGATAATTTTCTAGGAACAGTGTAATTTGTGCCGGAATATTGAAGGTTTTTAAATAATCTCATTTGACAAAGTTACTGCTGAAGATACTGTATTTTGACACCTCAAAGTACCATAACTACCACAGCTGGACCAGTCGTACGAGGACGTTTAGAGATCAGTGGTCAACAGAAATGGGCTTTTCAAGGTCTTAAACCGTTCAACTGTTCCCTCCCATCTTAAATATGTGGTTATTGAGCACTGCAGTGATGACGTATTTTTGTTGGCCAACCCGTAAGTTGGATGGATGGATGATTCAGCTGCGGTCGTCTGGTGAGACGCGGAAAGATGCATGACTCTATCCTGATAAGCACTCATTTGTCTAATTTCCATTACAGATTTACGCAAAACTTTTGCAATTTTTTCTAAATGTCGACAAAAAAATCTTGTGAAATGGTGCCGTTTCCATTTACTGAGGTTTATGCGACTAAAACATATTTTTTTCCTCTCGCGACAAGTCATTCCAAATATCATGGCGATGGACATCGGTAAATTGCCTGAAAAACCACCTCATGTGAGCACAAACACTTTTTTTGCAATAAATGGGAGTTTTTAAATTGACGTGTTTCCATTGGGCGTATTTTCAATTCGCAATTTTTGCTCAATTTAAAGGGTAATGGAAACGCGGCTATTGTCACAGTTGTAAACATGACAGCTTTCTTTTTTCCATGAGGGGGTTTGGCATCATGACGGCTTTGTTTCCAGGCAGAACGTGACACACACGTCTCCCCAAAACCCTGTAGAATTAAACCAATCAGAGATGACGACTTCAACTTCCCATTTTGTGTGCCTTGTGCATCATACATTCAGCCAACGGTCCGTGAGGCTGAGAGACTAGTGTTCACCAGACTTATTTCAGGCATTTAACAAAAAACCCCACTAACTTCAGGACGATGGAACCGCAAGTGCTAAAAAACAAAAAAATGTATGGTTTTGGCCTACATTTGGCCTACAAAAATACATCATCCCTGCAGCACTCTATAGCCTTTCTCCAAGTACCAGTATTTATTTATCGTAAAAAACAAAACAAAATAGTATTTCTGTCACTGAACGTTCACAATGAACGTTTTGTTCTATTTTGGTTCTATCTAGTCGGCTTAGTCAGTTGTTATCATGGATATTCATTAATGAGCACACCTCTCTGTTTTTATTTGATCATCACTGTGTATTTAAAGGGATAGTTCACCCAAAAATGAAAATTTTGTCATCACACTTCCAAACCTGTATGATTTCTCACTGTAGATTACTATGGAAGTCAATGGCTTCTTCTTTAAAAATATATTCTTTTGTGTTCAATGGAAGAAAGAAACTTATACAGGTTTTGAAGAACCTAAGGGTAAGTAAATGATGACAGAATTTACATTTTTGGGCAAATTATATCCCTTTAAGTCTCTCTTTAGTTCCCATTCATTGTCCGGTATTGTTTGTGTATGGCACACTGTTTTGTTTGTGTCCTTTGATATTACATTGAGTTTACTTAATATTAATAAATCACGTTTATATTTGGATCTACTTCGTCTACCTTCTTCCTCCTGGATTAGACTACAATTCCAAAAGTAAGTTTGATTTATATAATTTAGGGTTAGGGTTACCTAACCCTAAAGTTTTGAAGTGATCAATTTATTGTTCAACCGTTGAACATTATAGTTAATAGCTAACAAATAACATTGTATACACTGTTTAGGCCAAGAAAAAAATGTTCGTGCCAGTTTTTTCCCCATAAATAAGTTGAAATATTGAGGCGGATGTTGTCAATAGTGTAATACCAATTAAATACTGATGAAAGATTGTACTTTCTTGTTTCTGTTTAACCATGTGATCACAAATACCCACGTGTAATACGGCATTATGTAACGTGTAATTATGCAGCATACACCGTCTATTCAAAGTTGTAGGTATTCAAGGCTCAATATCTATTTTGAGTTCTTGGCAATGTGTGTTGTTTATGTAACATCTCTAATTTACATTAACTGTCACTAGGCGAACACAGAGAAGCCGAATCTGAACAGAAATGAGCAGCATGGGAGAAATGCTTTACTATCAGATATCGGCAAAGGGGCTCGACTGAAGAAAACAACCACCAATGATCGGAGCTGCCCAATTCTGGACAGTGAGTTAAACTTATTTTTTGCAATATGCAATATATATACATTACACTCTTAAAAATCAATGGTTCCATGAAGAACTTGTAAAATCCATGGAACCTTCCATTGCACAAAAAGTTCTTCAAACTGAGAAAAACTGTTATTTTAAGAACTGTTAATGGAAAGGTTCTTTAGGAAACCAAAAATGGTTCTTCTGTGAAAACCTCTTTTTGGATACTTTATTTTAATCAGAATTTAAGATAGTCTTTTCTTCCCTAATGTATATATCTGAGTGAAACAGCTTCTCGAACAAGAACAAATGTGGGGCGGGGCTTGATTTTGTCTGTGGGGAATTGATTGGATGGTTGTGGTTTGCTATTGGTGGGTCTCATGTAGTCTCGCGTAGCCAGACCTTCAGACTGACGGCTGAAGGTCTGGAATTCATAGCAGCTTTCTTTGGCCAAGGCCCGTCCATAAGGCCGTTTGACCGACATGTCAAACAACCAATTACAGTTCGTTTCGTTCAGCATCACGTTTCGGGGCGTGGAAATGTCCCCACAACAACAGACCGGCGTGCAACAAGTCAGCAGAGGTGGAAAGTCCAGGTTCAGAAAGTAAAAGTCCTCCTCAGTATTTTGTTCCAATCACCTGGATTTGCTAATTAGCACAGTTTTTCAGCCTGGAGATAGAACTAATTAGTGAAATCAGCTGACTGAGTTCATGGGTGGAATAAACATATGGCAGGACTTTTACTTTCTGACCCCTGGACTTTCCACCTCTGCAAGTCAGTCAGCATAGAAAATCATAGAACAATGGTGTGCACTTCATCAACAGCCATACCGATGAGACGCTCGCGGTAAACATCTGTTTGAAGCATATCTCTCCACTTTTTAACACCCACAAGCAATTCTGGAGAACCGAACACAATACTGAATCGGCAAGCTGCGATGTCAGCGTCTGTTGTTTCATGTTTGCCCGCAAACGCGGCTGATATCCCCTTCGCAGTTAGGTACTTCACTTGATCTTCCATAATAGATAGCAGGGGACACACAACTACTAAAATTGGATCTGCTGGGAATCCTTCTAAATGCTGACAAAGGGTCGGCCAGGCTTGGAAAATAATACTCTTCCCAAATCCCGTCGGCAAACAGGCTAAAATATCTATTTTTGTCTCCACTAAGTGCCTCAAACAAAACTCCTGGACATCTCTTAAAGAGTCTATGCCGTGAACCTCACATACTTTTGAGAATCCTACTGTACGTTTAGCTAATCTTGATAAATGCTCATTGTCACTCATGTAAACACAACAGTTTTTCTTCCGCAATCACACGTCTGTGCTTTGTTTCCCGGCGGATCGAAAATAAACGCGACACTCGCACCCCCCGAAAACTCGATAAAATTCAACCAATCAGATGACGACTTCGACATTCCTGAAGTGTTACCAGTTAAGTGTACCATATGCATCAGACGTTTAGCCAACGTTCTGTGGGCGTGACGTCTGAGGCTGAGACTAGGTCTCATGTGACTGTCAGGTTGCCCTGCCTTGGCTTAAACGTCTCAACAACACTCGTCCAGTGAATGTGTCAGGGTTCTGTCACTTCGGTCTGTTTATTCTTGGTTTGGTGACAGAGCTCTGACACTGCTTGTGTCTTGTCTTGTTGAGAGCGTGACCATATGCCCTTCTGTTTAGGTGTGTTTTATCTGTTTGGTGCAAGCACATGGCCTCCTGCATGTTTCCCTGTGCCATGTGCTCGGCTGTCTATTGTGTAGCCCCATCCATCTTGTTATTTGTTTATTGGTTAGTTTTTCCCACCTGCTCTCCCTCGTTTGCTTCTGATTTAATCATTTGTCCCACCTGCTCTCCCTTGTTACCTGCCGTGCTGCTTCCCTATTTCCTCTCCTTGTGTTTTTCCTCTCCCTATTTCCTCTCCTCTTTCCTGTCCTGTGCTGAATCACCATTGTTGGTCATGATATGTCTTTGTATGTTGCCAAATCGTTGACTTGTGCATCCCTTCATGTTTTCCCTTTTTCCAGTCCAGTTTTTGTTTGTTTGTTTGTTTTATTTGATTATTTAATAAAGAAATTAAACCCTGACCTGCATTTGAGTCCTCGCTCCTACCACTGTATCGTGAAAGAATGTTTATTGATAAAGTCATTGTACTAGCTAGATATTACTCTCTTGACCATAGACAATAATACTGATCCAACACTTTCTGGGCCCTATTTTAAAGATTTGAAACGCACGTATCAAACGCGAAACGCAAGTAACTTTGTGGGCGGATCTCGGGCGCTGTTGCTATTATACCGGCGGGATAAACAACTCTTGCGCCCGAACGCAAATCTAAAATGTGTTGGTCTGAAGTAGCTTCATTATTCATAGGTGTGGTTTGGGCGTAACGTGAAATAAACCAATCAGAGCGTCCTCTCACATTCCCTTTAAGAGCCGGCGCGCTTGTTCCATGGCGGATTGCTATTATAACGGCGGATTTGCCAGCGCACGCCAGGAGTGGTTCACAGCCGAGGAGGCCGACGTTCTCGTCAGGGCCGTAAAACACAGAGAAGTGACATTGGGGATGATGGGAGAAACCACACAAATTAGCTTCGGTTAAACACAGACATATAATAATTTGGGTAAATGTAAGCTAGATTTATGCCTTTTTTTTCACATCTTCATGGACGCAACAATGATTTCCCTCGTGTGTTAATATGTTTCCTTGTAATAATGTATGATTTGCAAAAATGAAAACTGCTGCGTCTGTTTAGATTAGAGAATCAAAGTGTATGCGCGTTAACACACTACATAATAGCCAAGCATGCGTCCTTAAAATAGCATATGACTAACGCGCAACACGCCACTGTCTTTAGACTGGGTTTTTCCTGCTCAGTGGCGGAATTGCTTTCTAAAACTGAAAAATAGCACCAGGGAACTTTTGCGCCGGAACATGCTGCTCTTTGCGCTGAACCGCCCCCGCGAGCGCAAGTTCATTCCCTAATTTACTGACGTGCGTCTGTGGAGGGAAAAGTCCACTGTGCGCGGGTGCAGAATAGGAATGATACATGCGTCGGTGTACAAAGTCAATTGCGCTGGGTGCAAGATAGGGCCCATTATGTGTCTGATCTGTCTCAGGCACTACAGAGGGCACATTAATTTAAAGGCCCACTGAAGTGCCTTGGAACATACACCTTTATATGATGCGTTGACGTAATTTCCACTGAAACAGGAAGCTAAGGCGGGACATATTGAATGGCTCCTCCCCCTTTTCAAATAGCCAATAGCGTTTAGTTTACCTCACAGACTGCAAGCCGTACTTGACAGCACCATGAAAGCGAATCCGAGCACTGATGATACGTTGGATTCAATAGTAAAGATGTGAATAAAATCTAGCCATTTCATTCTTAACCAACGTACAGTTGGAAAACGGAATAAATCTTGAGCGTTTGAGCAACCGAACGCACATCTCCAACCCATATTGCTCCATGACGTGTCAACACCGATCGCTTTGACCAGGTGGTATTTATAGCATAGGGGGCGGAGCTTTAGATTCTAGAGAGCATTTGATTGGACAGAAGATCTGATGAGAAGCTGAAGTCTGCAGTGATGTCATAAAAATCCCTGATCCATTTTAGCGGAAGTGAGAGACTGTAAGTTTTGAATGCTTAAATCTCCTAAATGCGAATTTTGTCATTGTTTTGGAACGCACCAGCTTATTCACCACCTTAAGGCTAACATATTCATACTAAATGCTAAAAAAGAATCATTTTGATTTCGGGGGGCCTTTAAAAAAAAAATACTATACTATCTGATTGATATCCGTGAGCAGCGATATACTGTTAGCAAACATCTGATGCCGTCCACTCTGATGAGCGCGACGGCTAGATGAATATGTAAATACATGCTGCGTGCTTTCCTCTCAGTAGCAAAATAAAAACACAACAAAATTGAGAAAACAGTAAGCATTTTAATAAAGCATGAGAAATGCATCTGGTCATAGCAACGGGGATAAAAGAGACTGCAACCGGGCCCATGAAAAACAAGTATAAATATCGTGAGCGTAATGTAATCACGCAAGTAGTCCAAAGTAGTCGATTGTCGAGGTCACGCGCGTGATCATAGGTAACTAAACCTATGCGCGTGAACTCGACAATCGACTACTTTGTACTTCGACCGAAAACAGGAAGTAAATACAGGTATGTGCGCTGGCTGAAATAACATCATTTTTATTCATATCTTTCACATCTACGGCAGTCAGATTTACTCGTGTTCATGGCTGGGCACTTGTATGACACATCAAGGATGATAAGAGAAATAAAAGCAGGTTTAAAATTAGACCCCATTGAAGTCAACAGGGTGCAAATTTTTAAAAGAGGATAACACAGTGTAGGCAACACCAATTTTTGTCGTTGTTCTCTGTATTGACAGCACTCCAAATTTACAAAAAATTGAGCTCAATGTCAAAATTGACCGGAGTTCTCCTTTAACAATTTGAGAACAAATTATAATTTGCACGGTTTGACGTGATATGACAAGCGATCGTTAGATTTAATGAGCGCGATTTACTGCAATGCTTTTTTTCCCCTTAGTTGGTCAGAACAAGTTGGTCCCCTTCCCCTTGGATGCTACTTACTTGTTCAGATTACATTTTCCGGAGAAATTCTTATGTTGGTCATACTTCCAAAAAGTAGAATTTGTAATTGCGAATGCCAGTATCCACACCGGCGCGGCGACTGACAGCTGCACATTCTCCTCAAAACATTGTGTGCCGAGGCACAACCCATGTAAAGTTGATTATTCCGTGAATATTTCGAACAGAGATGGCGACAAAGAGGAAAAACTTCGGACTGCAGCTTTAAAATCAAGCAGCTTTACCATATTAAAAATGAAAAAGAGTGTCTTGTTTAATCAGAAGTACAACTTAATTTTCTACTATAAAGCAATTCACCAGCACGTTCAACTTATTACTCACGTACGTCTGACCGCAACCTACTGAACAGGCCAAATGGACCAGAAAAGATTTCCACATGAAAGAAGGCGGAGCCTTCCCGCACACCTACCGATTACGTAATCGCCACAGACCAAAGGTAGAAGGAGTTTAGCTGCCGGAGCGAACATTTCTAATCATTTTATCAGTAAAATACTTTAGCAACTTAAAGGCTACATGACATTTCTCACTAGCAAGGTAATAACGCCACTGTTCTTGGAGTAGATAAACTTACAGTTCTCTCTCTCTCTCTCTCTCTCTCTCTCTCTCTCTCTCTCTCTCTCTCTCTCTCTCTCTCTCTCTCTCTCTCTCTCTCTCTCTCTAAACTGCATTAATAATGGCATTGGTCTGCTATCAATGGCCTACAAACAAGAGCGTTTTAAGGACAACAACTTGTGTCACAAACAAATATCTTGAAATACATCATCTGAACAATGTTTTGTGGTAACCATAGAATAAGCTGAATAATTGACTCCGGGCCATTGAATTGTTAGAAAATAATGCTTATTATTATTAATAATAATTAAATGGATTGAATCTATTATTCATTATACAATTGTAACACTTAACTTCCAATGAAGATGAAGATAGTGTATCACAAGGTTTAATAGACAATACTGGACCAGGAGTGCAGGTGAAGGAACAACTTAAAGGGATAGTTCACTTTGAAATAAAATGTTGGTATGTTTTAGCTTACCTGAAGTGCATCCAAGATGTAGGAGTCTTTGTCTCCGCAGTAGTTTCAATTTTGATATTTTTAGGTCAAGCCGTTCTTGTCTGTCAGTCATATAATGCAGGTCTATAGGCACTGTCTCCAAAAGCATGCAGAGAAAAGTCCAAATTACACAATTCCCCATCGTAAGTGCACATTGATGGCCTAAGCTCGTGCGAACTCATCCGGGAGTGTTGAGTTTTCACTTATTCCCAATTTGTAAGTCTTCTATCTTGACACACTACTCGCTTCATTCTGCTGAGTTTAAAAATGCAACGTCCAATCGAAGGCGGTTAGATTAGTTTTCGGGGAAGAAATCTGGTGTAAACAGATCACTTGGACGTTGTTGTGTATAAGAGATAAAAACGATATAAATACTGTTCGTTTTATCAAACAAACCACTTGTTTTGTGTCTTAGGCCATCAATGTGCACTTACGATGGGGAATTTTTAAATTTGGACTTTTCTCTGCATGCTATTGGAGACAGTACCTATATACCTGCATTATATGACTGACAGACAAGAACGATTTGACATATCAAAATTGAAACTACTGCGGAGACAAAGACACCTACATCTTGGATGCACTTCAGGTAAGCTAAAACATACCAACATTTTATTTCAAAGTGAACTATCCCTTTAAGAAGGAACACAAACGAGGATAATTAATCACACACTGCTGACACATATGAGCTAATAATGATAACGGTGACCAATGAATCAAACGAGTGGCGGGAATCTGAACGAAGAAGACACGTGAAAAATTAAAACTAAACTGAACAGAATGGTGACAGCAATGATGTGCACGGAAACATCTTTTATAACAAATACTGCTATATTTCATAACAAATATGAATTTTCATATTCATAAAAAATATAGAATTTTGATTTCATGGTGACTGTAAGAGTGTAGAGCCAAAGACATTCTAACTAATAAATGTATATATATATATATATATATTTTTTTTTTATAAGTAAATAAAAAAAATACATTTATCTGTAAGTATTACAAGTATTATAAGTATTAATTGATATTTTTTATTTACACAGAGCCCAAAGGAGGAGGAGGAGGAGGAGGAGGGGGGAGGAGGAGGGGGAGGAGGAGGAGGGGGAGGAGGAGGAGGGGGGAGGAGGAGGAGGAGGACTGGGTGGGCTGTTTCAGGGTGGAATGCCAAGACTGAGATCACCAGGAAACAACAACGGTAATCATCTAAAATAAATAATTTGTATTATTATTTAATACTATTCAAGCCTTAAATTAAAGGGGTAAAAATCTAAAAATAAATTAATATAAATATTACATAATAATAATCACATTTTTAATTTAATAAAAATATTATTAATAATAATACAATTATAATTATTTAATAATAATAATATCATATTTATTAATTTATCCTATAATTTTTTGCATTGTGACAAAATGAAATCAAAATGTTTATACTATACTATACTATACTATACTATACTATATCTGTATAATATAATAATTATCCTAATTTAGTCCTATATTTTTTCCATTGACAAACTAAAATTAAAATGTTTATACTATACTATATGTGTATAATATAATCGTAATTTAGTCATTTTATTTTTTCCATTCACATAAACTGAAATCAAAATGTGTATAATAAAATACTATTCTATACAATACTATTCTTTGTTTATAAAATAGTAATAAATCTAATTTAGTAATACATTTTTTTCCATTGACATAAACTGAAATAAAAATGTTTATACTATACTATACTATACTATACTATATTACACTATACTATACTATACAATACTACACTACACTACACTATACTACACTACACTACACTATACTATACTATACTACACTATACTACACTACACTATACTACACTATACTATACTACACTATACTATACAATACAATACAATACAATACAATACAATACAATACTATACTATATTATACTACACTATACTATACTACACTATACTATACTATACAATACTATACTACACTATACTATACTATACTATACTATACAATACAATACAATACAATACAATACTATACTATACTATACTACACTACACTATACTATACTTGTGTAATATAATAATATTTCTAATTAAGTCCTATTTATTTTTTCCATTGACAAATACTGAAATCAAAATGTGCTGTACTTAAAACTTGTCTTCATATTCTTTGTTTTTTGGTGCCGTTAAAACAGTAAGAGGACCAATGCCTCCTACAGCTGGGAGATTCCCAGCGCCCAGCAGCCCAGCAGGAAGCAGACCCCCATTCCCAGTCCCCGGACGACCTTCCCCAGGGAGGGCCGGACCCCCACCTGGACCACCAATGGGACGCTCATCCCAGCACGGCTCTCCCAGCGGGCCACCACCTCTACCTGGAAGCCGACCGTCAGGTTCCTCACCTTCTGTACAACCCCCAAGCCAGCCGAGCAGACGTCCAAGCCTTCCTCCCGCCCCGAGGGAGTCCCAGTCTTCTTTCCCTCCACCACCAATGCCTGCATCTGCCCGGCCACCATTACCCACGATTCCTAGTAGGCCCTTAGATGACCTCCCTCCACCACCCACTGGAGGAAGAAAAGCGTCATTTTCTCGAGATGGCCCACTACCACCACCACCACCATCAACTGAGAGTAAACCAATGAGTTCTCAGAGGCCTATGGGTAATGCGCCTCCATCCTTACCTCCAGGAAGAGGGGGGGCACCACCCATCCCACCATCCCCGAGGGACGAGCCCAACAGTAGAGGTAGTCTACCGAGAAACAGCCTTCCTCCTCCACCTGGACGCTCCAGCCCACTGCCTCCACCGCCCAGTGAGCGGCCGCCTCCATCGGGACGGAGCCCATCCATACGGGCAGGTATGTGGAAGGTCATTTCTGTTATTTCACTGTCACAATATTGAGTCAAATTTCAGGTCAAATGTATTTTATATTTATAAAACGGTTAGTTCCAGTCCTTGATTCTGATTGATCAATGGTGTTGTGTAGAGATACATAGAACCGTTTGGTGAAGTGGTCATAGCCGTGTTTTATCGTGAATAAAACACAGCTATGACCGCTTCACCAAACGGTTCTATGTATCTCTACACAACACCCCTAGCAACCACTCTTAGCAAATTAGTCATATGTTCTTATTGATATTTTTCATTGAAGCGTATGTAGTATTGTGAGAGATCAGGTAAACGAGTGTACCTGCATTTACAGTAGATATGGCATTTTCCTTCAGGTCAGTCCTATATTCGTAATAAAAGATCTGTTTGAATGTCCGCTGATATATCTTGTCCTTTTATCATTTGGGGTTTCTCCTGTGCCCTGACATTCTAGTTATTTTAATATAAAAGTCTTCTCTACTGACTGACTCACTCATAAAGACAGTCTTTGCCACCATCTAAAGGTGAATTAGTGTAACTTCTGTTGCTGTTCACGGTCAGGGACTATTCCAGATCCAATGCTACCACATCTTTAAATTACTTTTAGTAGGGCTGTGCCGGTAAACTTGACAACCGCACAGGTGTGTCACAAACCTGACACAGAAAACACTAGTTTATTAATAAACTATTAAAATATCAGGGACTATTTTTTAAATAAATTGCGTTTGGGTTCTCACCTCAACTTGCCTCCAGTGGATATGTCACAGAATACTCGACCAAACATGGACCCAGCAATTCGTCTTTTCCGTCTCAGCCAAGGTGACCGTCCGGTCGAAGATTATGTAGAGGAGTTTTGTGGGGTGGAGTTCAATGATGAGGTCTTGAAAGACATGTTTCACTATGGGCTTAAGGACATTTTCTGACTACCTCACGCCTGACAACACCCCTCAATGGACTTTAATGCAATATATTGACCCCGCATCTCGTCCTTTACTGTGGGCTTTGTGGATGAGGGGTCCCACGATCCTGAGCTTCTTCACGTCAGTCCTGCCGAACATGCGCTTCTTCACGTCAGTCCTGCCGAACCTGAGCTTCTTCACGTCAGTCCTGCTGAACCTGAGCTTCTTCACGTCAGTCCTGCTGAACCTGAGCTTCTTTACGTCAGTCCTGCTGAACCTGAGCTTCTTCACGTCAGTCCTGCCGAACCTGAGCTTCTTCACGTCAGTCCTGCCGAACCTGAGCTTCTTCATGTCAGTCCTGCCGAACCTGAGCTTCTTCACATCAGTCCTGCCGAACCTGAGCTTCTTCACATCAGTCCTGCCGAACCTGAGCTTCTTCACATCAGTCCTGCCGAACCTGAGCTTCTTCACGTCAGTCCTGCCAAACATGAGCTTCTTCATGTCAGTCCTGCCGAACCTGAGCTTCTTCACGTCAGTCCTGCCAAACATGAGCTTCTTCATGTCAGTCCTGCCGAACCTGAGTTACTTCATGTCAGTCCTGCCAAGCTTGAGCTTCTTCACGTCACGTCTGCCGTGCCAGAGACTGTTCACGTCACGTCTGCCGCGCCAGAGACTATTCACGTGACGTCACGCTTGTGTCTTCTGACAAGATGGTCGCTGCACCTGAGACATTTCCGGATGATATAGCGCTCATGATAGCCACCACAGCTATTTTATGTGTGTGGGCAGCACATCAGCTCCAGGCAGCGCACAAGCTCTCGCTCGCCACCATGCCTGAGAGTTCGTCTCCGGCCAAGATGGCCGCCGCCACGCCTGAGAGTTCGTCTCCGCCCGAGAGGGCCTCTCGTCCTGTCATGGCCGCCCTGCCAAAGTCTCGTCCTGTCATGGCCGCCCGCCACCATGCCTGTGTCTCCGGACAAAAGGGTCTCCTCTACACCTGTGTCTACACCTGTGTCTTCAGACAAGATGGCCGACTCTACGCCTGTGACTTCGGACAAGATGGTTGCATCTACTCCTGAACCGTCGGATCTGCCCTGGTCTCCTGAACTGTAAGGTCTGCCTTGGCCCCCTGCACTGTCTGGTCCGCCCTGGCCCCCTGAACTGCCTGCTCTGCCCTGGCTGCCTGCCCAGCCGGTGCCACCCACGCTCCAGGTCCGTCTATGCTCCTCGGCCCAGGTCTGCCCATGCTCCTCAGCCCAGGCCTACCATTGCCATGTCCTGGTCCCATTCCCCTGTACGGACTTGTCCCTCCATCCCTCCCCCAAGACCGCCTCCGCTCCACCACCCTCCTGAACTATTGTTTTTGGTTTTGATGGATGTTGGGAGCTGCCCATAGAGGCGGGCTATGTCACGTTTTCGGTTTTGTTTCTTGTTCCTGGTTCTTGTCTGTCATGTGATCCCCTGTTCTAGTCATGTGATCCTGCCATTTGTTCTCTGGTTTGTTGTCATGTTGTCATTGGTTGATTGGTTGTCTCGTCGTTAGTCCTGTATGTATTTAAGCCCTCATGTGTGCCCTGTGTCCTTGTCGAGTATTGTTTGTTCTATGCCAACAGATGGTGGTTAAAATAAAATGCTGCGTGGAGTCAAACAATCAAAATGTTCAGCGCCCAAATCCCACCCCTGAAAGCTTCTGAACTCTGAAAAGGAAGAAGTACTAGCTCGCAAGCAGGGACTTTCGGATGGAGAAATATTTAACCGGAACTTCATTTAGACCTTGGTTCCTGCGGTGGAAACACACCAAGTACCAGCCCAAATGTCCCTAGTGTCCTGGGGAAAGTTCCTGCAGTGGAAACGTGGCTTAATATGCTTTTAAATTTTCCCCATTTTTCAAATAAATTAAATGTGAATTTGGAGACGCCTGCATACACACGATTCATGTATTCAGATATTTAGAAACAATACATTGTTTTATATTTTGTGGATTTCTCATCATGCGACTGGACCTCCCCTCCAGGTCCTCTTCCACCTCCACCCACAGGAGGAGGAAACAGAGGTGGGATGCCTCAGCCCGTACCTCCCCCTAATCGTCCCGGTGGATCAGGCAGACCCGCGCTTCCCCCAGACCCTCCCAGAGTGCCCAGCTTTCCTCCACCGCCCCCCGAAACCATGAACGGCTACCAGTGCCCTCCACCACCTGCCACAGGTACGACCTCTGCACTCTTAAAGGGACAGTTCACCTGAAAATTAACATTATCAGGGATAGATCACCCCAAAAATCATGTCATTAATTACTTACCTTACCGTCGTCCCAAACTCGTAAGACATTTATTCATCTTGAAGAACACAAATGAAGATCTTTTTAATGAAATCTGGGAGCTTTCTGTCCCTCCTTTGACAGGCTACGCAACTACCACTTTCAAGGTCAAGAAACGTAGTAAAGACATCATTAAAGTAATCTATGTGACCCCAGTGGTTTAACCTCAATTTTATGAAGCGTTTTGTTTGTGCAAAAAAAACAATTTACCACTTAATTTACAAAATATGAATTTCCAACTCTACAACGTCTGCTCTCGCGTCAACATGTATGCATGCATCGTGGTGCTCTCGTGAACGTGCATATTTTGTAAATAAAGTGGTTCAACCACTGGAGTCTCATGGATTATTTTAATGATGTCTTTACTACCTTTCTTAACCTTGAAAGTGGTAGTTGCGTAGCCTGTCAATGGAGGGACAGAAATCTCTTAGGGTTTGGCTAAAACAGTAAACACCTCCAATTTTTGGGGTGAACTATCCCTTTAAGACTGGAACCTACATCTTATATCTGATTATGAGAAAATAGCAACATCATGTATAGGTCAACAATAGAAAAGGTAGTGAGTTTAAACCTGAAGAGACACATTTCTGTATTGCCGTAAATAAACAGAATTGAAAATAAGTAGGTTTTCTGGATATGAGAAAGTATTTTAACAGAAAAAAACACAGTTGAGTTTTAACAAAAAATGTAGGGTTACCGTATTTGGAATTTAAAGGGATAGTTCACCCAAAAATTAAAATTCTGTCCTCATTTACTCGCCATCATGTCGTTCCAAACTCGTATGACTTTCTTTCTGTCTTCTGTGGAATGTTAAAGAAAATATTTTGAAGAATGTTTAGAAACAACTGTTTCGGTTCCCTTTGACTTCCATTGGATGAACAACAACAAAAGAACATACAATGGAAGTCAAAGGGAACAGACACTGAAATATCTTCTTCTGTGTTCTGAAGAAGGTAGAAAGTCATTCAGGGTTGAAACGACATGAGGGCGAGTAAATGATGACAGAATTTTTATTGTGGGTGACCTTTCCCTTTAATGTCCATAGACAGCAGATGCAGCATTACTGTATGGTTATGAAAATGTTAAAAATTGCTATTGACTGACTCTGTTTGGCAGTAAATAATCTATCGTATTCTTTTCCTCTAGATGAGTGGGGGATGAGGTTCTCCTTCCATGCTCTGTCTGAATTACCTCCACCAGAGCCGTACGTCTCCTTCTCCAAGACTTACCCCAGCAAGTCCGGGGGCAAAGGTCAGCACTGCAGGGTTTTGTGCAGAATTGCAATGAGAGTTCACTAAAACTCTCATTGCAATGTGTGTGTGTTGTTGTGAATATAGTATGATGCTAATGTCCACCCACAATTGGTTTTGTTTTTCTGCTTTTAGAGTTGACATGTTAAGTTTTGCATATTTTAATTGCATATTTTAATGTCAGAATAATTAGTTTATATCTATTTGTTTTTCAGGAATCAGAGACAGAGGAGCGCCACCCTTGCCACCAATTCCCAGATGAAATCTTTTTTGCATTATCATAGTATGAGATGGATTTTATTATCTGCTGAATGAGACTCAGGAACTCATTTTTTATATATATAGCCTATATATATTTTTAAAAATATGGGGGAACATTTTTATCTGGGGCAATTAAAGTGCATTCTGTCATTATCCGTGAAAGTTTGTTTTAATCAGTTTGCAGTTTGAAATTAAGACATTTTTGTGTGTGTGTACAGGTTTAAATTGCATTGTGAGGTCAAAATGTCCCAACAAGTGTGTGTGTGTAAGTGTGTGTGTGTGTTGTTCAGGTATTCCCTACATTGTGGGGACATTTTTGGTCCTCATGAGGAAAACAGCTATAAATCAAAAAAGTGATTGATTTGAAAATGTAAAAACGCTGAAAGTTTTGTGTGATAGGTAGGTTTAGGGGTCGGGTTATGGGAGAAAATATACAGTTTGAACAGTATAAAAATCATTATTTCTAATGAAAGTCCCTTTAAAACATGAAATTTATTTATTTAGACAAATTTATCTGACTAACAGTTGAGTAAAATAATGAGTAATTTATCATAAAGTAGCTTCAACAGGAATCCAGAAGCTTACGCAGCTAGAAAAGTGAAGTTGCAAAACTGAAGAGGAAAGAGAGAAACGTAGTTTAACGCACAGCAATATTCACATTTGAAATAGTAGGGGCATTTTGCCTCTCAATTTAAATATGGTTATTCTCTCCTGAATTTATGTTTTTCAATCAACTTTCCTACAAATAATATATAGGACATATAAATGCAGGGAGATAGAATAGCCTACATTAAAGCCGCTGTGAACAAGGAAGTGAATATAGCGAAGCGATGCTAACTTCTGTCAAACCAAGCCACAGAAAGTCCCCACACTGCCTTCTCTTCAACCACATGCCTGTGTGTGTGTGTGTGTGTGTGTGAGTGAACTGGAAGAAGAACTATCTCAGTCTAGTAAAGCTGTAATCTGATTGGCTGAAAGGTCACAATAAGGTGGACGGAGTAATGACTAGATTTGTCAATAGGTCAGAGTTTTGTATTGACACTTGATAGCAAGTAAAACATAAAGCATACCTGTATGAATGAATTAATATACAGAAAAACTGTCTGATTATGCTGTATTTTTTGTAGGCTATTGCAGTGTTTCTCACATTGTGAATTCAGCCCATGGCAACGTAAATGTATATTTTATGGGTTATTTCTTTGTATTGTCTCTTTTTCTACACGCAAACTATACAAAATAAAGTTGACTAATAATAATCCTGGAGTCAAACATTGTAGATTGTGAATGCTTGATTTAAAGAAATGTCTCCCTCTATCGACCATGACAAGAACATCTGGCTTGGTATTTTGTAATGCTGTTAAATCAGTTAATACGGTAAAGTTCAGTTTTTCCGAATGGAATACAAATTGGAATGTGTGAAATGTAAGTCTTATTCCCATAGAATCGAGAGTTTTCATATATATATATTTTAATAAAGGAGGTTTCCATATTACGTGTGTGTGTTTATTTCTGGCTTATGCAAAGCAAAGCACCACGTGAAAGGTCCCTGTGGGCTTGTGCGCATGCGCACACCCTTGACCGATTTCTATAGGCGAGTGTGATGATAACTTCACTGCAGCGGTGTGTGTGAGTGTGTGTGTGTTAGTTCTGAGATAACAAGACTCATGCTTACACCACAGACAAAGCAGAGGCGATGCGGAAGAGCATATGGATCTGAGATCACTGCTCAATGACATCTGAAAGAGACGGCATGATGAGTGAAAGTGTGTTTGTGTGTGTGTGTTTCTCACACACTAGATCGGATTTACAGGATTCAGCTGATCCGGTGAGTCTGTCAACAACTCACTGTACATACAGAACCCAGTACATCTAAAAAGATCCTGGTGTTCTTGTTAAATATATTGCCTACTAACATGCGCTATTGTTTACAATTCAAACTAGTACCAGAAAGTAAACTGGTAACGTTACCATGACAGACAGGACTGTAATATTATCTTGAAGTGAAAACATAAATCCATCTGAGGACCATCACTGGATCATGCTAAAGTGCTCCAGGGTTTGACTAGAAAGAAAACACGTGTCTGCCTGTGTAACAAGTTTGATTAGAAAGAGCAGGTCACAGTGCATTTTTAACCCTAACGCTTTTTTGTTTTGTTCAATGGAACAGTTTATTGAACCATACGTTTAGACAAAATATGACATTGCACAAGGAAATAAAAGTTGGTGTTGCATCATATGTGTTTTATGTTTTGTATCATATTTGATACGCCAGGGCTTTTATAACTCAAATGGTAATATAGCCCATAGTGAGAATATGGAGCTCATACTCATAACTCATAACTCATACTCGATGAAGAAAAGAAAAACAAAACAAAAACACGTTTTATTCAGAGGCCCAAACTGAGCAAAAATCGGCAATTTGTTGCAGTTGTTGTTATTTATATGGGTGCAAAATAAGATAAAATTCTGATGCTTGCTATAGAAATCAGTGAGATCTTTATATAGGCCTAAGTGGAACAATACTTCCATAAAATGCTTATAAATATAAAATGATGATGGAGAGATTAACTAATAAGCGTACCTCAAAATGGATCATATTTGTTAATACTTCCATTTTAAAATGTAAAAATAACTAGCCTAAATTTCTTCAGTCCAGTAAATGTTCATCTTAAAATATTAATAGCAATATAAAAGTTAATAGCAATATAAAAGTTATTGTTATATTAAACATATTGTTGCTGTATATAAAAATCAGTAAAGATTTCACAGCAAAATGCATGTGTATCATGACCATAAGGAGGATATTTTTGTTATATTTAACCGCCATAAATATTTTTACTGGCAGTTATGACACCAACATTTTAGAGACCAGTGAAAATTCACAATTTCACTCTAGTACAAGTTTGATACAACAGCTACAACTACTAGCCTAACTAATAGAAGAAGAAAAAAGTAGAAGTAATCCGCTTCGGATGTTTAAACTTCCCACACATCGCATGAGTAACGAATTGCGCTTTAGTATTTACATTTGCAAGAATTAAACTTCCATGTCGATTCAGCACTGGCCCGTCAACTTTCATATACTCTCATTTGGCGTTTGACGAGTGTTCATTTTAGGCTCTCTCTCTCTATATATATGTATATTCATCAAACCATTTATATTTATTATATGCTATTATAAAGTATAGTTGATTTGGTAGCATGATACCATGGCACACACACATATGGTAATCATTCAGAGCCATTTTATGCAAATACCAGGATATATTCAAATATTCACTGTGCTGTATAACGTTCAGTTTAGAAACACATATTCCATACATTAAATATTCACGACTAGTAGACATGTTTATATTTTGTATTCTAATAAAAAGTCATGCAAAATTGTCTTTTAAGTAAACAAATTTCTTTACTTTTCAGAATGTTTAGTTACTTTACAATAGTTTACCGATTCACACGGCTATGATGGGCCTGTAGCCAAACTCAGGATGGATGATCTGCCGGTTAATATTTCCATCTTCAGCCGGGATGGATCTGATCCCGTCCCCCCAAGCATGTCAATTGACAAACTGCTCCCAGCCCTGCTCGAATGTTTCGGGATCATTCTCTGCGGATACGTCGCAGGCCGTACAAACATCATCCCATCTACACAAGCCAAAGGACTGGGCAGCTTTGTGTCCAAGTTTGCACTTCCAGCTCTGCTTTTCAAAAACATGGTGCTGCTGGACTTTGGGGACGTAATCTGGCCATTCTTCTTTAGTATTCTGGTGGCAAAAGTGTCTGTGTTCTTTTTTGTGTGTGTACTCACACTTTTGGTGGCAAACAGAGAGAGTCGGTTCTCCAAAGCGGGCCTGTTCTCGATATTTGCCACACAGAGTAATGACTTTGCTCTGGGGTTCCCTATAGGTGAGTAGAAAAGGACAAGCCCTAAATAAATACAGTATGTGTTATAAACATGTTACCATAAGGAAACTCATTACGGTTACTGAACAAAACAAAAAACTCAAACCCACAGATCTTGAAGATCTAATATTTATGACTGTGTGCACGTTTGTTCTTTTACTTTCATCTACTCAGAGTTATAACCACGCATGAAACGTTCGTAACACAATCCAGATGCTGTACAGCCTGTTAGTTTAGTTTGAGGTTCATTTTCATTGTCTTGAGTGCATTTGCTCATAATACTAGTATGATTCACCTCAGCCAGTTGAAATGTCAGTTATTTGAACATTGAAAAAACATTTATTTCGAAATGGTTACGAACTAAAAGGTTAACAACAAAAACATAAATCAATGTTTACATTTATATAATCACCTGTGGTGAAAAAAAGCAAGATCTTGAAACAACATTACTTTATGAATCGATTTGCAAAAATGAAACAAAATGGTAACACTTTAGTTTAGGGTCCAATTTTCATTATTAGTGTGCATATTACTAGGAGTATATTGGCCATTTATTAGTACTTATAAAGCACACATTAATGTCTTATTCTGCATGACCATATTCTACATCCTTTAAAGGAACACACCGACTTTTTGGGACTTTAGCTTATTCACGTATCCCCCAGAGTTAGATAAGTCCATACATACCCTTTTCATCTCGGTGCGTGCCGTAACTCTGTCTGACGCACCCCACCGCTAGCCTAGCTTAGCACAAAGACTGGAGGTAAATGGCTCCAGCTAGCATACTGCTCCCAATAAGTGACAAAATAACGCCAACATTTTCCTACTCACATGTTGTGATTTGTATAGTCACACTCACAGCGTGTACAAATAACAAGGTCACATGAGACACAGCCATATTCTAACCGTATACATACTGGGAACTATATTCTCAGAAGGCGAATCACATCTACTAAACCTACCCTAACCAACCCATGCGTATCCTATGCACGTAAAAAAAAATTTAGCGTATAAATTACACGATAAACACACTGCGTGCTATAGAGACGCATTTAGTGTGATCGGGTTGTTTGTATAGTCACAGCGTGTACAAATAACAAGATCACATGAGACACAGCCATCTTCTAATCATATACATACCGTACTGGGAACTATATTCTCAGAGACGAAGCACTGCTACTTGGGCGGAGTGATTAATAATAATAATAATGATTATTATTATAATAATTATACTCTGCTGCTCACCACGGGGCTTCTCAGGCGCTGCGAGCACATCACTCCGCAGAAGTAATAGTGCTCCGCCTTCTGAGAATATAGTTCCCAGTATGTATACGGTTAGAAGATGGCTGTGTCTTATGTGACTTTGTTATTTGTACACGCTGTGACTATACAAATCACAACATGTGAATAGGAAAATGTTGGCGTTATTTTGTCACTTATTGGGAGCAGTATGCTAGCTGGAGCCGTTTATCTCCAGTCTTTGTGCTAAGCTAGGCTAGCGGTGGGTGCGTCAGACAGAGTTACGGCACGCACGGAGATGAAAAGGGTATGTATGGACTTATCTAACTCTGGGGGATATGGCGAATAAGCTAAAGTCCCAAAAAGTCGCCGTGTTCCTTTAATCCACCCAATACCTAAACTCAACAACTACCTTACTAACAATTAATTTGCAGCAATTAGGAGTTAACTGAGGCAAAAGTCTTAGTTAATAGTGAGAATTGGACCCTAAACTAAAGTGTGATTCAGCCTTTATCCATGACATTGATTCCCCCAGGAATGAATGTAGAAATGTCGATATATCAGTTATTGTCGTATTATGTCTTCGCAAGCAATAAATGCAGAGAATAAGCCCTAAGGCACGTTCACACCAATAACGAAAACTTTAACAATAACTATAAGGATACAATAACTATACTTAACAATAACTATAATGATAGCTATATTAGCATCCGAACCAATGCAAAATAAAGTTCTCTGTGTGTTGCAGTTTTATCATCTGCCTCTTTAAATGCTCAAGCTCTTTAAAGTCAAGTGGATTCTGATTGGCTGTCAATGTTTGTTTGTTTTTTGCACCCTGAAACTGATTCCAATAATGTCATTCCTGTATGATGACATCGTTATAGCGGTGTTGTGGCCTTTATACTTACAATATTGGTTGATGTTGTATAAGGTAAATGTTGTTCAATAGACCTTTAACCCAGAAATTTGAGTAAGCAAAGGTCAAATCGAACTGAAAAAATAATTTACCAAAGATCCCAAACAGGAAGAGGGAATTTAACTTCTGATTTTAGCCATTGACAACACATGTTGTTCCAAACCCATATTATCTTTCTGCCTCACAAGGGGTATTTTTTGAAGAATGGCCAAGCCTACTTGAGTAAATGGTGACATTATTTTCAGTGTTAGTGAGCATTTTGTTAATGTTGTTCCTTTGCGTCCTCCACAGTTGAAGCTCTGTATCGCAACACCCACCCTGAGTACCTTCAGTACATCTACCTGGTGGCTCCCGTCTCCCTCATGGTCCTAAACCCACTAGGCTTTGCATTCTGTGAGGTGCAGAGGTGGAGAAATGGTGAACTTCACCAGCAGAGTAAGCTGCGAGTGCTGGGTTTGGTGGTCCTTCAAGTTGTCAAAAACCCCATTGTCTTTATGGTGGTGATCGGGCTCATTTCTCACTTTCTGCTGGGCCAGAAGATCCCACCCTTCATGGAGGAATTTGTAGATGGTCTGGCAAACTCTTTCGGGGGAGCAGCGCTCTTTTATCTGGGTCTGTCCATGGTGGGTCAGCTGAAGAAACTTACCCGCTCTACTGTGGTAGCCCTGATTCTCCTCATCACGGCAAAACTGTAAGTCAAGTCAAGAATATTTGTATAGCGTTTTCACAATACAGATTGAATCAAAGCAGCTTCACAGTATTAAATTAAAATAATAATAAAATGTCCATGTTTGGTAATGCTAATCAATAGTATTATTGATTGATTAATTAAATTGAATATCCCCAACTGAGCAAGCCAAAGGCAACAGTGGCAAGGAAACGAAAAACTCCATCAGGTGACCCAATGGAGAAAGAAAAAAAACCTTGGGAGAACCCAGGCTCAGTCAGGGGCCAGTTCTCCTCTGGCGGTTATGAACTAGAGGCTGGATTTAACTGTAAGATTAAAAAAATTTATATGAAGAGATGCATCTTTAGTCTAGTTTTGAACTGGGAGAGTGAGTCTGAGCAACGAACAGTATCAGGAAGGCTTTTCCAGAGTTTTGGAGCTAAATGTGAAAATGCTCTCCCTCCTTTGGTGGACTTAGATATCCTAGGTATAACCAAAAGCCTTGAATTTAGTGATCTTAAAGAAGCGCGATGGATTATAGGGCGATAGAAGATCCGTTAAATAGACTGGAGCATGGTAAGTCTACCATGCAATTTCTTAGTAATAAAAGATAGAATATACTGTCATCATTTGTCATTCGATGAGTAATTTGTACAGTAATTTGTGTGAATTCTCGGGGTAAATAGTGCGGTCTGAAAGACACAGTCATTATTTCAAAGTGCTTACAACACTCAGTCTCTCTCACCGTGAAGTTAGTAGCCCACTTTTTGTTGACAGCTACAGCCCGCCCCCAATCGACTTCCGTGTTTTCCGAACATCCCTGTCAAAACGTATAATGTTGAAGCCATCCAGATCAAAATCCACGTCTTCAGAAAGCCATGTTTCTGTAAAACAGAACAAACTTGTTTGCCTGTAGTCCGAGTCTGATGTCAAGAGTGTGGACAACTCGTCAGCCTTGTTTCGTAATGATCGCACATTTGACAGGGTGATGGCAGGTAGCGGTAATCTGCTTCCTCTTCTCCTCATTCTGTTGCGGATACCTCCTCTAGACCCACGTTTCCTCCGATTTCGCCTCCGTTTGCTGCCCCGTATTAGCTCCGAAGGAATCTGTGTTGTGGAAAGGGATAGTACTTGCGATGGCTCCAACTCAAGCCGGCTCAGCTCCAACAGGTGGCTCCGTGTGTATGCGAGCCTGCCTGGGTTGGCTGTAAACGGAGCGTCAGGTCCCAAGAAAAGTCCATTTACGCGATATAAACTCACAATCGCGAGCCAGATGTATGCTAATTGTAGCACTGTTGTTATTGACATTTTGTCAAACGTGAAAACACACTGGAACACAGCACAACGCTTAATAACAAAAACAAACAAACACAGAGCCTGCGTGTCTAGAGTCGCCTTGTCGCACAGCGCCCCCGCAATTTGTTTAAAACAAAGAATGTGAAAATATCTTCACATTCATTTGAAATTGTCCTGTATCATCCTATGACATGTAATTAATTTAAATGTTGAACATATATGTCTACACAGGGGCGTAGGAATGAGTTTAACATGGGGGGGACACCACGGGTGATTACCTCTAGGGGGGTCGGGTGGTATGCACCCCCGAAAGAAAATTTTGTACATTTTAAAGATAAATTCATTAATCTGGTGCACTTTGAGTCCCCTGAATCCACTGTTGAAAATAAATAATCCACCCACCAATCGCTGAACCTATGATATTCTCTGATTTAGATATCTGCATCTGATCATTATATTACAATTATTCAAATTCTCAGTGTTAAGCATGATAATATGGTAACATATCACTGTGTATGATACAATTTTTTTTAACACTTTAGTTTAGGATCTAATTCACACTATTAACTAGTTGCTTATTAATGCATATTACTAGGATATCGGCTGTTTATCAGTATAAACACAGGGTTTTATAATCACTGAGGTCCCCAATGTGAGGCAGTTAGGGGCTCAGATTCAGGGGCTCCCCCGAGACACTTTATATTTTTTCTGATCTACATATGTGCATTTTAAGATGTTTTGAAGGCCAAAAATGACATAATAACAATAACTTTTAACAATAACAATAACTGGATAACAATAACTTTAAAAGTAAACTATATCAGCGGGCAGTAGATTATTTGTCAATACCTGCTCTCTCCTCATTTCCATCACTCTTTCTGTCTCTTCCCCTCCTAAAGCTGGTCTTTTTAAATTTACTGAAGACTACAAATGGTATTATAATATTAATTCTCAATATGTACACACATTCATATTAACCTGTCCCTTATAATATATGATGGAAACGGCTTGGTTAATGTTTTTTGCCCCCTCCCCTCACAATGACAGTAACGTTAGCCTTAACTAATTATTACATTAAGTTGCATGAATCACGTTACATAGGCCTATTTTCAGTTAAAAATGGCGAAATTAGACATACGTTTATTAGTTTGCCTGATTATTTCTAACATGTATGTCCTAAAACAGCTGTCAAATATGAAATGTTTAGTTTAGCTACTTACATCTTATCTCGCACTTGAGCATAAACTACTGATGTATCGAGGTGCGCCTCGCGCTGCTAAAATTCGCGCTCTGCAGCGTCTGTGAACATAAAGCCCGCCTACTTTGATTTGATTGGTCATCTAAATTATTCTGACATTGACGGGCAGTGACGGGCCAATGAGGCTCAGATAAACACACCCTGTCCTCTGTTTCTGACATGCGCTTGGTGCGAAGCTCGATTTAAAAATCAAATATTTTTCTCCTCTGCGGTATAATTTTTGGGGTTCAATTTATAATTATAATTATAATATAATTATAAAAAATTATAAAATTATTTTTTATAATTTTCCCCGGTTCCTACGCCCTTGTGTCTACACCTACACCACATATTATGATAACATACCTTATGTTATGCCTAAATATTTTATACAGTTTTTTCTATATCTTTTAATCAAACAGTTTTTAAGACATATTTAAGCTATTTTGATTACTACCGTAGACATCAGTGTTTATATCAGAACATCTTGGTTACTGATGTAACCCTTGTTCCCTGATGGAGGGAATGGAGACTTTATCACTTGGGAGACCCAAGCACCTCTGAGTTTTAGAAAATGGCGAATGGAATTGGCGAGTGTATTTTGCATGCCGAGCCACTCCGCCAAACTTGTGGGTGTATAAGACGGCGGCACGCATCAAATCATTCAGGTTTATGCTGAAAAGCCGAGACGTGGGCTTCCCCACCATTCAGTGGTCATTCATGGTTGTGGCAGGGGGCACATAATGTCACCGTTCCCTCTATCAGAGAACGAGGGTTACATCAATACTCTAGACATTCCCTATCTGTCAGTCACTACACCGTTATGTCGACTGACAACTGGGGTCCCTATGGAAAATGCCACAACCATTGAACTGTTTTACAAGTGATAGAGATGTAGATGCTGGCAAGCTGTACAGTGCCTTTTTGGCAACGACTTTCTTTGAGTCGTAACCTACCCAGAGCCCCACATAAGCCCAACATTTGTCAAAATGTTGTTCCTTTTACATTTTATTTAATGGGTAGAGTGCTTCAGTCTCAATTCCCTTTTTTCTGGCATCACCAGTGTTGTTAATGCTGGGGAAGCATGCCTAGTCCAATGGAGAGTGATGCTACAGAGGACACATCCTACCTATAAGGAGGAACATGTAGAAATATACATATGGACTGACCCATGGGGAAGTGCTACATTTGGCCTGGGGCAGTGCTATATAAGGCCTCTGAGGAAGGTCCGACCTAGACAGGAATGGAACTACTAGAGACGCAGAGACGGGGCAGAGTAAATATGCCCAGGGAAAGACACCGCTTTACTGACAGGGAAACCGTACCGTGGAAGAATACACATGGGATTTACCAAGGGGGAATCACAACACATTGGGGAATACCAAGGGGGAACCACAACACATTGGGGATTACCAAGGGGGAATCACAACACATTGGGCATCTAGCCCAGCACAGAGTCTGACCGAGCAGGTATGCACTCGAGTACTGGGCCTGGCATCAGACTTCTCTGCCCACCTCTGACTGCTGAAGGACGCTCAGAGGAAACTCAATCCAGGGATTGCCAAGCTGGATACTTAGCTGGAGAGCCAAGAAGTCGCTTATATCCCTCCTCTTAGAGGGAAATGGTGCTGGAAGTAAGACACAGAGGCAGCCTTCCAGCATATTATCGTTTAATGCCCTACACATGGGAAGAAACTGGCTCCACTCACGAAGGTATTAGGTGTCGCCCAGCCCGCATCTCTGCAGATAACAGGCACTGCGCACCAATGCCCAGATGGAGGCAACACTCTGAGTGCAGGGCGAGCAGCACTGCCATCAACTCCAGGCAATTGATATGCTATCGCAATCGAGGTCCCGTCTAGGAGCCCAAACTGTGTACCCATTGCATACAGCGCCCAGCCCGTTCTAAAGGCATCTGTTGTCACAACAACGTGCCTGGACAGTTGTTCTAAGGGCACCCCGGCTTGTAGGAAGGCAAGATCTGACCTAGGGCTGAAAGTTAGGGGACAGACCGGTGTGATGACCTCAGAACTCGGCTGTGTAGCCAGTTCTGTAGCGGTCTCATATGCATCAATCCGAGCGGTGTGACCTCGGCTACGAATGCCATGTGCCCCAAGAGCCTCTGAAAATGTTTCAGTGGAACCACTGTTTTGCTCCTGAATGCATTCAGATAGTTCAGCACTGACTGTGTGCGCTTATTGGTGAGATGCGTCGTCATTCTGACCGAGTCTAATATTCCATACAGAGAAAAGAGATGCTCTGCACAGGGGAGAGCTTATTCTTTTCCCATTTGACCCAAAGTCCCAGATGGCTGACGTGCCTGAGCACTAGGTCCCTATGTTCGCACAACAGATCTCGAGAATGAGCTAGAATGAGCAAGGCGTTAAGATAGTTGGGAATGCGATTGCCCACTTCCCTTTCCCTTAGTACTGACGCAGGAAGACAGGGACAGCCAAAAGGGGAGGACCTTTTACTGATATGCCCAACCCTAATTGGGTAAACCAAAGAAACGGTCTGTGGCGAGGCAGAATCGAGACGTGGAAGTCGTTCAAGTCGATTCGTGCAAACCAATCTTGCGGATGAATGCACGTGAGAATGCGTTTCTGTGTCAGTATTTTTATAGGGAACTTGTGAAGGGCCTGGTTCTAAACTCGCAGTTCCAAGATCGGCCGTAACCCACCGCTTTTCTTGGGTACGATGATGTAAGGGCTGTAAAACCCCATTTTCATCTCGGCTGAAGGGACCGGCTCTATTGCGTCCTTTGCCATCAGGACCACAATATTGTGTGCAGGACAGGGGCATATTTGCCTACAAAAGGAGGGAAAGAAGACTCCACTGAACTTCTGGAGATGCCTGGACTAAATCACATAGCAGAGTCTGATTGTCCGCAAGAGCCTGCAAGATAGGATATGCTGGGACACGCCAGCCAGGCTCTGTGTGAGTGGCACCAAGGGGACAACCGACGTACCCACAGTTGGGCGGCAAGGGGGAGCACTGGGTTCCAACCTGGGAAGCGTAACATCATGAAATAGAGGCAGTGAGTTTGGTGTGACGCTTATTTTGCTCAAAGCATCCCGCAAAAAGAATGACTGGAGATGTGTAAGGAGGTAATGTGTAACACCTCCTCGAATTGTGACCTCTTGGCTCATGGCAAATGTGAAAGTGGGGGCTGAAAATGAGGAAGCATAACATCGCTCACCTCCAGACTGTATGTATGGCCCAGAGATTGAGGAAACTTCTCTTTGTTTAATTTGTAACAAATTGATAATATGGGAACCACTGTCCGTTGAGCCAGCGGCGGAACCGGAAAAAGAAAAAAACACGGATTCTCTGTGGTCAGGAGGAGATCCCCACATCTCTGGGCTTCCCGTATCAGAGCCGCTTCGATGGACGTTTGGAGGGTTTAGCGGCCTGAGGGAGGGGCTGTGCCGCCTTCTTGCATGTGACATGAGAGACAGAGATCGTGGCCATCAGATGAAGACAGGAAATGACCACATTCAGAAATGCACGGATGGAAAGGCACCTTTAAAAAGATGCTTGTTGACCGTGCTTGCTCTTTTAGAGAAATCTGCTCTTTGACCTTAAGCACTAAGGGGAATTTTGCTGCTCTTAAATGTGCACTGCTCTTTGAGAATGGAAAAACCCTTTGAATGCGGCCTAATTCCACTCGCCAAATCCATTGGCCATTTTTCTAAAACTCGATTGGGGCTCTCAAGTAAGACCCCATTTGTCAGTTGACATAACGTTGTAGTGACTGACCGATGGGAAACTATAAACTCTTATTCCAGTACTTCTGTGATCATTTGAATTATTGTAAGGCAGAAAAAATGATACTGTGTGGTTTAAAATACTGTCTGTGAAACTGTTTCATACCTGTACATGACAAAAGCTTTCTCTGGCTCCTCTGCAACACAGATCTGAATGTTCACTGTGTTTGTACTTGGCAAAGGTTTAATAGACACATAGCCGAATTGTGGTCATTTAGAAATAAAGATTGTGATTGTGTTTGAATCGAGATCACAATCTTTTAGCAATTAATCCTGCAGCTCTAGTATAGATTATAGATGATTGAATCTTGCTTGCTTTGCTTTGGTGTTGCTCATGCCACCTCCTTGCCAGTAATTTACTAGGTCAGTCCCTGCTGTCCCCATGGGGAGAGTAATTGTGAGTAAAGTGCAGAGGCATTGTGTGCAATGTGTAAACATGTTATTGTAGATCTATACTAAATGAGAGCATTTACTTATCTCACTTGCACAAAAACAGATTCAGTATTCATTAAAATGAACAAAAACAATAAAATGCAAACTCAGAATTCATAAAACCAGCAATAATTAAATATGTTAAATCACATATACTTTATGTATTTAATCTCACTGTATTAACCAATGTCTTTGCAGCTGCTGACCTTCAATGATCTAATTCAACCATACAACTAGGCAAAAATGACTTTAGATAAACATCACATTTGTGTTTCTTTTTTTTAGAAAGTTGAAATTTCTTCTCCTGTTTCAAATTAATCCACTTTGGAAAGCGTTTTCAAATAGCTCAGTTTTCGCAGGACAAAAACGCTGAAGAGGGAGAGGAAAAAGATGCGTTTTCTTTTTTTGTAATTTTTATTTTCCCTTTCGAGGAAAAATACAGAAAGCAGGCCTTCAATAATTTCGTAAATCAAAGACACTTGTAAGTATATGCAATTACATATACCAAAACAGTATTAATAATCATAATAATTTTTTTTATTATATATATATATATATAATTTAAAAGAAAAGAAAACAGTTATCAATACAGAGTGTATTCTCTCAGGCCTGGACACAAATTTCACAAGTGTTACCAATGCTTTATGTTAAAAAGATGAGAAAACGTATTAGTGTGGACAAGGCGTTAGAATATTTCCTGACCCCTAGAGCTGTTCATGCCATAAAAAAATATATCTTGAAAGTACGGCTTACAGTATATTACCTACTGTACAGCTCTTTTGATTGAAAGTTAAAAATGAACGCTTTGTTACTTTTGAATGTTTAGTCTGTTCCCGCGCATGCATGAGTGCTCATGTCTAAGTGACTACATCATAGAGAAGAATTTAGTTCATTTAGGCAAATTAAAGTAACATGAATTAAGTAACTCAAATATTAATGTGTAATAAAAACAAATCTTTACTTGTAATGTGTAACCCCCAACATAGTTCACGGGACACATGAGAACCATTGACGTCAATCCTCACACAGCGTGTTGTGAGATGCAAGATTCAAATATGCACAAGTGTAAATTAGATGTGAGAGACAACTTTTGGGTGACATGTCTGTACATTGGTAATGCATTTAAACAGTCTTCTAGACTCTCACTCTGATCTTTGTATGTTTTACTAAGGCAAGAAAACTAATTTAATGTTCATGCCCTTGGGGTATTTGATTTTGAATATCTGTAAATATGCAGGTAGCGGCTTCTAGTGAAACTTGGCAACAGTTCAACACTGTGTTGGTCCAATGGGAATGTTTCTCAGAGCATCAACAGAGTTAACCCATGTGCTCTAAACACACAAGCTTAGCTAGAGGACAGAAACACTGCTTGAAACCACTCATCTGTTTTATCTGGATATTTACTGAACTCTGCCTGTGTGCTTTATTTGAATGCATTCAGGTATTATCAATAAGTGAGATCAAAAGGTCTAATTCTGACATTGCTGTAATCTGAAGATCTCGGTTTCATCCTCTTTAGGCTGATGATGCCTCTGATCTGTAGAGGGATGGTTGAGGTTTTGGACTGTGGAACCAGAAGCTCACTGAACCACACCAGTTTGTCAAACTACGCCTTTCTGTATGGAGTCTTCCCCACTGCCCCCAGTGTGGCCATATACGCAGCGCAGTACAACATGGAGCTGGAGGTGGTATGTACCTTGTGTAGATGTGCTTTTCTACTCCTCCACCACTCAAAAGTTTGCCATTAGTAAGATTTTTTTTGTTGTAACCCTTTATTTTAAGTTGTCCGTGTTACTGTACTTACTTATACATTTAAGCACTGAGTAATAAAAATGAACAACGTGTACTTACTAAAGGATTAGGGTTAGGATGAGGGTTTGGTTTAGTGTTAGCTGCATGTAATTATGCATAATTTATAATTATTACCACAGGAACTACATGTAACAATGACACTGTAAAATGGGGATGGGCAACGATTAATCGCGATTAATCGCATCCAAAATAAAAGTTTGTGTTTAAATAATATATGTTTGTGTACTGTGTATAATTATTTTGTATATATAAAAACACATTTACTTTAAATATTTACATGCATGTGTGTGTATTTATATTTACAAAATAATTATACACAGTACACAAACATATATTATTTAAACACAAACTTTTATTTTGGATGCGATTAATCGCGATTAATCGTTGCCCATTTACAATAAGGTTTCCTTTGTTAACATGAACTAAGAATGAACAATACTTCTACAGCATTTATTAATCTTAGTTAAAGGGCTCATCGGATGCAAAATCACTGTCTTTGCAGTGTGTGGACACAACCACTATACAATGAAAACAAAATCCATTCAAAATCCTTTTATTTTAATCCACAAAAAGCCTAAACAATCTCAATAATTAAGCCGTTTGGATTTTCTGAGCAATTTGATACATAAAGAGAAACGGGTCGCTGTGAACAGAGCTGTTTTTGAGGAGGTAAAAGTGTGTTGTTTTACACAACCATTGAGGAATTAACCAAAGTATGTTACACACTTGACATTACACACTTCACATGAAGACCCTAAAGAATCAGACCAGCTTGTGGAAAATGGGCATCCGATGACCCCTTTAATGTGCATTTCAACATTACTAATACATTATTAAAATCAAAGGTTGTATTTGTTAACATTAGTTAATGAACTAACATGAACAAACGATGAACAACCGATCCCAAACGTTTAAACTGTAGTGTACGCTAATGAATCTCTTTCAACCCATGTCTTTCCCCATTTAAAAAAAAAAAAAAGCTACATTTGAATTTTTCGTCTTAGTTTGTATGTGTCTGATGATATTCTACATTTGTTTCATTACTTGCCACTTGCCCCACTTGTGGCTTTATGCACAATAGCACACTCATTTTCCTCGTTATTTAATTAGTTTAGTTTAATTTTAAACGGCTCATGTAGTTTATCATAGAACCGTGATCATATATGTGACCCTGGATCACAAAACCAGTCACAAGAGTGAATGCAGCACAATCCTGAACATAAATGCACAACTTTAAAGGAGATTTTCTCAATGTTTCGATTTTTTGCACCCTCAGATTCCAGATTTTCAATAGTATCTCGACCAAATATTGTCCTATCATAACAAACCAAACATCAATGGAAAGCTTATTAATTCATAATTTATGATGCCTAAATCTCAATTTCCAAAAATTGGCCCATGTGACTGGTTTTGTGGTCCAAGGTCACATATGAAGTGTGTCCTCCCTCAGGTGACCTCAGGTATGGTGATCGGCACGTTCCTGTCGGCTCCCATCATGTACGTGTCTGCCTGGCTGCTGACCATTCCCTGGATGGACTCGGCTCGGCTGGCGTCAGCGCTGCAGAACGTTAGCTTCAACATCAGCATTATCTGCCTTTTTGCATTGGTGAGTGTCGACATGCTCACACGCAGATGTGTGTTTTCATTTCTCTTTCTTCATTTCTCTGCTTCCTCTTAAAAACATAAATTGCTGCGGTGTGGTAATGTTCTCGACGTCCCTCATGCTGGTGCTGAGCGCACATGTTTGTGTTCCCTCGGATATAATGCAAATGATTATTAAGGGATGAAGGTAAATCCATGTTATTATCAGTGTTGTGGATAATGTCGTGGAAACCAGAAATTAAATACATGCTGTGGGAAATCTGTAATTATGTCAGACTAATGTTTTTTTTGTTTTGGACAAGTTGAGACAAAATATTAGAAAGTAACATGATGCACATTTTTTTGTGTCTGTTTATTAAAAAAATATTTATTTTATTTATTTATTTTGAAGGGCAAACAATAAAACAACTGTCCTGATATCACAATGAAGAAAAATGCACCATTAAAAGAAACAAATTCTTGAAAAGAAAAGTAGTGTGTCATAATCTTAGTTGTAAAATCTAATTTATTTCTATGTAATATATTTATTTTAACATTTATTTCGGAAAATTTTAAGCATTTTTTGTAAAATATATAGTTGATAAATAATAATAAATGCGATTTGTGCACTCAATATATTATTACTTGGTTACACCACATGACAAATATAAAGTCGTTGAATTTAAACTTATTTTTTAAAATGGCATACAAGTTTTTCAGAACCATATAAAATGAACACAAAGAGTACATTTATTTGTACATATATTTGTATATATATTGAACATTTTGACCCTGATTTCCGATAAGATAAACCATCAGAAGTCAAGAATATTTAGGAAAATCTGATCAATCAAATGAAATTTAGCTTATTCACCTGTACAACAAAATGCTGATAATAAAATAATAACAATCAAAACATAAGCGGACGTGTGCAAAGTCATGCACGCATTGAATAAGTGCCAGGATGCCAGTAAAAGTCTTTACATGCAAAGAAATATTGTGTTAAAGGGCAAAGATCGATGCATGATCACACACGTTGTCGGGTTATTAAGCATAATCGTTGTAAGAATCATGTAAACACTCATTTTCATGTTGCTATCATCATTAAGGGTCTTGTGGGTTTGTGTGTCTAGTGTGATTGTGGGTTGGGTGTTTCCAATCTCAGATGGTGTCATGATCTTCTCAGATGCATCTGTTGACACTTCCTTCCTGTTGCGTTTCTGTTCTCTGTATAGCTTGGGGGAAAAAACTGAAACTGAAGTTTGCTTTAAACTTATATATGACTATATTCATGCATGCACATGCACACTTGAACTCTCTGAACCAGTTCAACTGGTTTTGTTGAGAAGTCGTTACTGTAAGTGCATGTACACATTTCTCTGGAGGTGATTAAACATGTTGTGCTAAAAGTATCCAAAATACTGTGAAAACTTGAAGAATGTCTGAAACGCTCAGTTGGTGTTGTTCTTGTCCCTGCAGGTGTGGAGTGTTGCGGTCCTGCTACTGAGCAGAAAGTTTCACCGAGTTCCTCACGTGTTCACCGTAAACCTCTTTGTGGCGCAGGTGAGCTTACTGAGGAGTAGACACTGTACTTTTCCCACCATGCATTCTGCACAAGCTAATCCTGTCCTGTGTTTGCAGTTATTAGCCTGTGTTGGTATGATAGCGTGGAGCTTCGTGGTGGCACAGAATAACTTCCTGGGTCAGGTGTTGACCTTTACTCTACTGTACACTTCTCTCTACAGCACATATATATGGCCTGGTGAGTCGTTAGAGTATGTATTTAAAAAAATAAAAAATAACAAAGATTTCACTAAACATCACACGTCCCAAAACCTTTAAATACTACCTGGTCCACAGAACTGCATTAAAAACTGCCACTTACAAGCTTAATTAGCACTGCTGGAAATGGCCTTTTCAATATCGTAACATGAAAATGTAAAACAAATTTTATGCATATTAAAAGGAAATTTGGTAACACTTTATTCTACATTGTCCTTGTTACATATGTTACATGTACTTACCATAGTAATAACAGTAAATATGCATAATTACATGCAACTAGCCCTCATCCAAACCCTAATCCTACCTTAACCCTATAGTAAGTACATGTAGTTCATTAATATCTCTCAGTACTTATATATACACTCTAAAAAATGCTGGGTTGTTTCAACCCAATTTTGGGTCAAATATGGACAAACCCAGCCGTTGGGTTATTTTTTTTAATTACATTTTTAACCCAACATTTGGGTTTGTCCATATTTGACCCAAAATTGGGTTTAAACCACCCAGCATTTTTTAGAGTGTAATTACACTGTAACAATGACACCTTAAAATAAAGTGTAACCGAAATTTTAATTGTACGCTTTGTAAATGATATGAAATTTATATGAAAAATATCTATTAAAAGCAGTGGATATGCGAAACTATAATGCAACTACTGTAGTTCTGCTCATAAGAAGTACAACAAACTGTAATGTAAGCAGCTAGACTAGGTATATGGATTATTACTTTAGAAAATCACTGAAATGGATCAAGAGTGGATGTGTTTGTGAAGGTGGCAGAGGTTTGGGTTGGCCGTGTTTGAATGCTCTGTTGTGTTGTGAAGGTCTGATCGCTCTGTCTCTGCTGCTCATGAGGAGAAGTGAGGAGCTGAGCTTCAGGCCAGGACTCATTGTGAGTCGCTGGCTGGGGGTGAGTGGCGCTTTCAACACCGTTACACAGCGACCAGTCGAGTATCACACTACTGGACAAGACACAACCTGTTTATACTTATATTTACTGCAGTATAACCCTATTATGAGCTAAATTACACAACACTTAAAGCCCCCCAGTGGTGAAAATCCAGTTTTTAATGTTGTTTATACGTCTATGTGGTGTTTTAAAGTCCGCGTGAACCGGAAGTTGCAAAACGAATTTTCTTAAGTGTTGTGACGCATTTCCGAGTGAAACGGAATATTAAACAGAGGGCAGGGTTTTACTCCTCTCCATCTCTCGCCCATAGCAGAGTAACGGTTTGAGGGGAGTGGTTAAGCGATTAACCAACCCAAGTCGTCAAGCCTACGTCATCAGAAAAGAACGCCATTCCAGACCCGGAAGTAACTTTTCAGACTTTGATTAAAGATAACTTCGGCAAACAATTTTTTTTCCGTGTATTAACTTGCACGGATTAATTGTTCACCACAAGACCGCTAACAAAGTAAATAGGGTCAATTTTGATTCATGCCGACTTTAATATGCTTTAAAACAAACCATGAGTAAATTCATAAGTCGACCAGCATTTCTGAGTATTTTCTGCTTAAAACTGCAGTGAACCAAAGACAGTCTCAAAAACACGGTTTGAAATCGCTGGTGTTTCTGACGTCACACACTACCTGGTAAACCAATCAGATCAACGTGCCGAGCGGGCTTTAGCATATCATTAACTGAGAACTAGCAGGGGAAGTCTCCAGAGAAGCAGGTTATCGGGCTAGATTTAGCATATAGCGAGTGAATTATGTTGATTACGAACGGGAACATAGTTGGTGTAACATTAGCAACACTTTATTAGCAAAAGGCTAATCATATTAATTACCGTATGTGTCCGACGTTGTAAAGAGCGATATCATTGTGCAGCGTTTACCTCAGTAAGTTGGCCGAGTGGATCTCTGAGCTGTGTGAGTGAGTGAGTGGAGGCGGGGCTCATTTGCATATTTATAGCACCGCGTATACTAAATGAGGCAAGGCTATACTAAATTACATCAGATTTTTTTTTTTTTTTTTTTACAGGAAAAAACATAAATATGTAATTTTTGGTGATCAAAGATGAGTTTTAGGGATAACATATTGACTACAGGGGGACTTACACAATAAAGAAACGTTAACGTGATCCACTGAAGCTTCTTTGGGGAACCAAAAATGGTTCTTCTATTGCATCGCTTACAAAAAAATAAATATTTATGTGTGTATCCATAGTAAAAAGAGATTTCCTCTGAAGTATTGCAAATGATGTAAAGCAATCCCACAGTCTCAAAGTACTTGAATACAAATATTTCATATTTTATAATCAATGATTTAAGTACACAGTCTTTTTTCTTTGTGCAATATCGTGTTTCGTGTTTTGCTTTGGATCTGGACGGTTTGGTTCTTGCTTGTAACACTTTATTGAGGAATTTCTGAAAGAATGAGGAAAATACTTCTGAAAACCGATAAAGCCGTTTCTCTGACAATAACTGAAGTCCAGTGTTTTTGAGCTAAAGGCACTGAGTCTGATGTCTTCTCTCTCGCTGTCCCGCAGTTTACCTGTCCTGGCTGTGAGTGTCCTCCTCCTATCAGGACACAGAATGCCAGACACCATCGACTCCGCTTTCTTTTATGGAAAGACGCAGGTACAAATATAATGAAAGCATTATTCGCTCAAATCTCATGATACAAAAGATGAAATGCTATGCACAGGACGCTCCTATTTACAAGAGTATATTGGCTAGAACAAGAAGCAAATACCAGGACTAAGACTCTTCTCCGCTCTTCTCACACTCACTCTCACACACACACACACACACGCGCGTGTACACACAACACACACACACACACACGCACGCGTGTACACACACAGAACATAATTGCTGCTCTTATACATGCTAGGCTGCATGGATCCGCAGGGAGTTCTCGCCCAGAACAGAACCATACCGCCAATCCAAACTGTATGCTAATTGTCAATCACATTTGACGATAGTGGCCCTGACAGAAATGAAAAGTCTGTCATCATTTACACATCCTCAAGTTGTTCCAAACCTGTATGCGTTTCTTTCTTCTGCTGAACACAAAAGAAGATATTTTGAAGAATGATGGTAATCAAACAGTTGATGGTAGCCATTGACTTCCATAGTAGGAAAAATAATACTCGAGCTCCAATCAACTCTCTTGGTTACCAACATTCTTCAAAATATCTTTTGTGTTCAGCAGAAGGAAGAAACTCTATATAGGTTTAAAACTCTTTAACAGTCCTTTAGACTAAAACGCAGTCTAATTTTGATTGCATGTCAGTCCACGTGAATATGCCTTTCAATGGTTGGTAAATACTTTTCTAAACAGATTGCATTACATTTTTGTGGGTGTTCAGCCAACAAAAAATATGTGTGAACTAGGCTAAAAATATGGTTTTAGCTTGCTCAGGAATATTACATTTTCTATTACATTTTCCGAATTTCTCAATTAAAACTTAGTTTTGTTCTGCTAATTAGATCAAATTGGTGTTGAATGTGTGTTTATGGGGGCTGATCACATGGATGTGGCTGTTGTGAGTCATAGTGCCACCAGCTGGCAGCAGGAAGTGTGTTACTTACAACAGACTTTGAAATAGTCATCTTATACTTACCGGCTTAAACACATTATTAGCACATTATTGTCCTAGAACAATCACATGGCAATGGCATCATCCTCCACCTAGATTCGATTGTTTTACTCGTAGAAGCTCCATTTGTTGATCTTTCAAAGATTGATTGATGAATTCAATACGGGAGTTTTGTGATGATATTTTGAGGTTGTGATGAAAACTCTGGGAAAATGGACCTGTACTCATCCTAAATGGATAAACCACAATGTGCAAGTAATCATATAATGATTACTAAATTACTAAAATAGAAAAAAAGAAATAAATAACTTTTTTACAAAAAAAATTAAACATCACTGAACTTTTTTAAGCTGGACTGTGACGCTATCTTCTTCTGGAAACAAACTGTATTGCATTGTTTTCCTGTTATCTCTGTAAAGCTGCTTGAAACAGTCTGTACTGTAAGAAGCGCTGTATAAATAAATGTGACGTGACTAAAGACTACATTTCATGACAGGTCCTGAAACATTGCTGTAATCTGCTTTTTGCGGTTGTTTGTGTGTTGTAGGTGCTGTGCTCATCTGTGGTGTTGTTCGCGAGTATCATGCTGTGTGGGATCTCTCTCGCGCGCTGCAGCAGACGAACGCAAGACTATCACACACTTGAGCACGCATCAGTCTCTGGCAGTGAGGAGGATGTGCGGCTTCCCTACGACACACACACGCAGAGCTCTGTTGAGCAGCCCTGTGCTGTAGGCAGCATCAACCAGTATGACACTGACAACTGCTCCGTATTTATAAACTATGGGGCCAGATTCATGAAAATCCTTTTTAAAGGCAAGTAGATATAGCTGCAGATAGGAGAACTTTCTATAGAGGGTATGCGCGTGACGTCACCGTCGGCCAGGGTGATTGCATTTACGAGTGGCAAAACACTGAGCGACAGCATTTGTTTTCAGCGTGAATGCCGCGAAACACACACACACACACACACACACACACACACCTAAACCGGGAAAGAGCTTTGAGATTTGACTGTACAACTAGATTTGACAAGACATCTGAGGTATTATTTTTACAGACTGCCGAAAGCTACAGAACAGAGAAGCAAATGGATCGCTGCAATTCATAGTTGGATCCAGGCAGAGAAAGGGGGATTTGCAGTTATCATTTTGTGTCAATATGATGAATTTAGTGATAAAATCATACCCTATATTTTATTGACAACTGATCAATTAAATATTTACCATCATATATTCTGCATAATCGGATGTTTTTTCAATCAACACTGACAATAAAACTATACAAGTTTTAAGGGCTGTACGATATGATGATATATATAACACTGATACGAGTGATCACCCCGGATTTAGACCTGACGTTACCTATATTGTATTTATAAAAAGCGTTCACCGGCAAATATGCTTTATGTATTTCCCCGGTGTCAAAATCAGGGGACATATTAATGTCAGGAAACACGATTCCTGGCTGCATGTCAATATCCATGGATCACTGGATCTTTGATAAGTTGTGAGGAACACTATATTGAGTGAGTCTAACTTGTAGTTTTTAACTGATAATTGTTTGTTTTATTCGCGCTTTCGCAGTTTCCCCTATTAAATCCAGTCACGCAGCCGCTCTTTTGCCACTCGGCCCGGCTGAGGGGGGCATGATCCTGCGGGAAAGTGACGTCAATGCATAACCCTCTTTCTGTTTTCTAAATTGCACCCCTGCTATATGATCACTATGTGTATTACTGTATTTTAAAGTGAAATGCCATTATGCAGCAATACATGTTTCAAACAGGACCGTTCAGCAATTGACACCTGAGTATAATCTCAGAAATAAATGCCTTTATCCTGCATTTTCTGTCTAATGTTTTATGAACTAAGAGTTAAGCAGGGGATTAAAAAACATCATAATTCATATCCAATGCATTTGCCACACTGGAATGGAAGTCAAGAACATTGAATTGTGGGATATAGTATTTCACACACTGTGCTCTGGTTGTAAACTGCACACTTTAGTGGGTCCATAAACAGTGTTTTTACTATGTACACTGTAGTACACTGTAAAAATTATATGATCATGAAGTTGTGACAACATATGTTTTTATATTGCTTTGAACTCATCATAAAGTTAAGCAATTTTCAACTTTTTTATGTTAAACAAGATTCAACTAATTATTTTAAGTCAGTTTATTGTAATTTAAGTTGAAATAACTTAAATATTCAAGTTGATTGTACTTAAAAATGAAAGGCAGCAACTTTTTGTTGTAGTCTGAGCCTACAGAAGCATTGAATGTGAAATATCTATGGCTCTATGAAAGATGAAGACTGAGGTTGTTGACTAATCGTTATGTGTTTGTCAGATTGTCAGATGTGTGATTGCGCATGTGACCGTGAGCAGACCATGCCTGATGTAACAAGCCCCAAAGAGGAAGCATCCATACACACAGGTTCGCGCTTTCTTTCAGTCCCTGTTCACTCAATCGGTCTCGAGATGGATAAGAAGTTGCTTTATTGGTCAGAGGTCCTCGTTTGAGACAGTGCTATCTCGCTACAACTCAATAGAGGACACAGACACACAGTAGATGTATGGATAAGGAAGTTTTTCTTTCTGAATACCTGTTGAAATAGAAACGCTTTCAGAGTGACAGAATCTCTTTTAATGACTTCTGCATTAATAAAACACGTTTTATGGAAACTGAATGGAATACATTTCAAAAGGGGAAGAAAATAAGATATTTTAAATATATTAAATGCTGTTTTCAGGTCAATGTAGCCAGCAATGCTCACCCACAAGCTGTTTGCTGGCTGAAGAGGAACAGAAAGAAGCGGATAGACAGAACACAGATATACAGTCGACGACGACACGTGCTGGTGTGTCTGTGCTGACCGGCTGTCTCCTCGCTGTGAGTACAGAATCACTCATTCATACATACCCTGGAAATCCAGACTGCTCGCGAGAGCACAAGCTGAATTTGCTCAGCGAGTTACTCTGGTGTCGAGTAATGATGCTCATTAAATATGCCCTTGTATCTGAGCTGCACCAATCACATCAGGTTATCAGGCCAGAGGCGAGATGACGACAGCGCAGTGACGTCTAAGTCATTAGTAAACATTGCAAGATGGCCGTTTGAAACGGCTTTGGGTGCTACAAAAAACGATTTAGACTTACTTGCCTTTATCTCTAAAAGAGGAACAGAAGACTGCGCTCGAATCGTTCCTTTCTGTCGCTCTGGATATGTCACCCCGTGTATTGTTGTGATTGGTCGTAGTGTTAGCCAATCGCGTGCAGTGAGATTTTCAAGTGCACGCTTGGTGCCGCCCCTCGAGCTGAACGATTTTCATTCATCTTTCAGATTTAGGTCTGGATTTCCAGGCTAATTCATACATGCAGAACAAAATACAGTACAAAAACTCACACCCCTGATTCAACAGCTGGGTATTGTGATGTAAAAAAATGAAACAAAGTTAAG